>ML780382.1:363792-374831 GCA_009831015.1 Picea engelmannii
TAAGCATGCATCCTCCTTTACCGATCAAAACACACCAGGAAACACTTCTATACATAAACCATTCATGAGTGTACAACCATGAACATGCATTCCAGGAACATTCAATTTGAAAGACATGACATAAATACTTATCAGAAAACACCAGGTGTAATGCTGAGAGGGGTGATCATTTCCACACAACTGTAGGCTCAATGACTCCAAATGGATTTACCACTAGACACCCCCAAGCTAGACCATGATGCTTTGAGATTCAGTCTCTTACTTCCCGCTCGTCGGAAGTCCAGGATGAAGGTTACTCTCCTTCTCCTCTCCTCTTGACCCACTGTATTTCCCAGAGTTCCTCTGGTTCTCCTTCCGTGATTCCTCTCGCATGTGTGTGTGTGTCTATATCTGTATGCTCCACTCTTCCCCTCCTTCCACACTTCTTTCCTCCTACGAAGTTGTGTGTGGCATGAAATTCCCTGTTCGATGGTCAGGTCTGAGAGCCTCTGCGGATGGACAGTTCACCCCATCCCCTTATTTACTCTTGAGGAGCCTCCCCACCTACCATCCGGGAGGGTAATTCATTTCGGGGTCTGAGAATGAGCTTGGTTTTCCTGAGCACATAGAAACCAATACGGTTTTGGTTCGGTGAAAGTTAATGTAGGCACTCTCGGCCCCTTCCACCACCTCTCATCAACCATCGTGGTATTTTTTCAGCACATCCCTCTCTCAGCAGCTATACAACATATATTCATACATCATTTACATTACTCGGACCCTTTATACAAAGGTCCATTAAATCAAACCTTCACAATCATTGAGTTTTCCATAGTTCTTGGCCAGTATAGTTATTTTTACAGACTGGGGGAAACAAGGTGTCACAATTCCCTCCCCCTTAAAGGAACATTGTCCTCAATGTTCTATCTATCAATATGGAATGTATGTACAGGGGTAAACAAAATTAGATATGCTCGTTTCATGGCATCTTCCATTTCCCATGTAGCCTCATCTGGGACAAAATGTTTCCACTGCACCTTGACCTATGCAATGGTTCGGTTCCTGAGAAAGGTTTCCTTTCTGTCCAGTATGCATTGAGGTTATGGTAGGAATTCTCCCTCTAGTTCCATGTGGATCACAGACCAGTCAATTATATGATTAGAATCATGTACATATTTCTTCAATAATGAAACATGGAAAACATTATGTCCTTTAACTGTGCGAGGAAGTGCTAGCCTATATGCTACAGGTCCCACTCTATCTAGAACTTCAAAGGGTCCACAATACCGAGGTTCCAACTTGGCACAAGATCCCATCCTTAGGGAACTCTTCCTGTGCCTAACTCTGAGATATACATGGTCTCCCACCTGGAACTCTCTTGGAGTTCTCCTTCTGTCGGCATAGCTTTTCTGTCGGTTCTGAGCGACCTTTAGATTTTGTTTTATCTGAGTCACTTGTTGCTCCATTTCTTTCAAATTGTCAGGTCCAATGGTAAATCTATTTGCGGGATTACTCCAACTGATTGGAGTGTTGCACGACCTACCATAGAGGACTTCGAAAGGACTCATCTTTAGGGATTCTTGGTAGCCATTGCTGTAGGCGAATTCCACTAGTGGCAGGAAGTCTTCCCACCTATTGGGTTGATGCATTACATGCATCCTGAGCATTTCTTCTAATATTTGGTTCACCCTTTCCATCTGTCCATCGATTTGAGGGTGATAGGCTATGCTAAATAGTAACTTGGTCTCCAAACCAACCATCAATGATTTCCAAAAGTTGGAAGTAAATTTCATGTCTCTGTCAGACACGATCTCTTTTGGCATACCATGCAGTTTAAATATATCCTTCATGAATACGTTGGCGATGTCTATTTCCTTACAAGTTGACTTGAAAAGGATAAAATGAGCAGACTTGCTCAATTTATCCACCACTACCATGATGGCGTCATTCTGTTTGGTCGAGGTTGGCAATCCGGTGATGAAATCCATGGAGATGGTTTCCCATTTCCATTCTGGGATTAATAGAGGTTGTAATAATCATGTTGGATGTCGGTGTTCTGCTTTAACCTGTTGGCATTCTATGCATTTGGATAAGTACTCAACTATGTTTTTCTTCAATCCATGCCAATAGAATTGTTTCTTGGTGGCCTTGATCATCTTCTGGTATCCTGGATGACCAGTATAGGGTCTTTTGTGCAGTTCATCGATTATGAACCTCTTCAAGTCGTCACAATCTAGGATATACAATTTGTTTCTATAAGTGAGCAGACCTCCTTCCATCATCTGGTAGCCTCCATACTTAATCCCTGTGGTTTCTTGCTACAAGTACGAGGTCACGGTCTGGAAGAATGTGTCTATCTCTTGTTCATTTCTGACTCTTTCCTTGACATCCATCTTGCAGGTGCTTACCATTGCCAGGTGAATTTTTTTCATTCTTCTGCTAAGGGCATCGACCACTGTATTTTCCTTTCCCTTAATATGTTTGATTTCAAAATCAAACTCGCTTAGGAGGGCCATCCACCTAGCTTGTCCAGCATTGAGCTTTGGTTGGTCGAACAGATATCGCAATCCACAGTGGTCTGTCATAAGTACAAATTTTCTTCCCAGGAGGTAATGCCTCCACATTTTCAAGGCGTTCACTATGGCGGGTAGCTCTAGATCATGGGTCACATAGTTGACTTCGTTCTCATTCAATTTTCTGGATTCATAGAAGACCACACTTCCTCCTTGCATAAGGACTCCTCCAAGCCCTTCCTTACAGGAATTTGTTCACACGAGGAAGTCAGCTTCGGAATCGGTGATCTTCAGTATGGGTGCATGGGTCAGTAGATGTTTCAAGGTTTGAAATATTTCTTCACATTTTTGTGTCCACGTGAATTTTTTCCCCTTGTTCTGGAGGGTAGTGATTGGACACCCAATATTGGAGAATCCTTTTATAAATCTCCTATAGTATCCTGCCAAGCCCATAAAGGATTTGATATCTGAAACATCCTTCAGGGTAGGCCATTCCATGATAGACCTGATCTTATCGGGGTCTACTTCTACCCCTTCTTCGGATAGGACATTGCCCAAGTAATGCATTTTATTTTGGAAGAAGTCACACTTGCTAAATTTGGCATAGAGATGATGTTCTCTTAGCACTTGAAGCACGAGCGTAAGGTGTTCCTCATGTTCCTCTCTATTCTTGGAGAAAATTAATATGTTGTTAATAAAAACCAGCACAAATTTATCTAGGAATTTGCTGAGCACACTATTCATCAAGCACATAAAAGTGGCAGGGGCATTGGTCAATCCGAATGGTACTACTACAAACTCGTAGTGACCATATCTCATCCCGAAGGCAGTTTTGTGGATGTCTTCGCCCTTGATTCGGACTTGATGGTATCCAGATCTCAAGTCAATCTTCGAGAAGATAGAGGCACCTCCCAATTGATCGAACAAGTCATCAATCCTGGGTAAGGGGTACTTGTTCTTTATGGTTAACTTATTGAGTTGTCTATAATCTATACACAGTCGGAGGGTACTGTCTTTATTTTTCACAAACAAGACTGGTTCTCCCCATGGAGACACGCTGGGATGGATATAGCCTCTATCCATCATTTCTTTCAATTGTAATTCAAGTTCAACTAGCTCAGGTGTGCTCATCCTGTAGGGTGTCCTAGACACTGGAACCACTCCTGGTGCAAGTTCTATTGAGAAGTCGATGTCCCTTCTCGGAGGTAGACCCAATACCTCTTCCGGAAATACATCTTTGTATTCTCTCAGCGTGGGGTGGTCTTTGAGGCTTGGTTTGTCACCTTCAATTGTTTTCAACACATGTATTGCATATAGTGGACATCCTTTTATGCAATACTTTCTCATTTGAAGAGCTGATATTTGTCTCATCGAGACCGGTTTTTGGATCCCTTGAAGGGCTATCCTCCTTCCTTATTCACTTACGCTTTCAAAGGTTTTATGGTAACAGTCTATTTTGGCCTTATGGGTGGCTAGCCAATCCATACCAATCAACAGATCATACAATCTTAGAGGTAACATGTTAAGGGTTTCTTGGGTGGGTAATTCGCCCATAATGAATTGGCAGGCTGGTATGACCTCCGCTACCCTTCTTTTGGTGCCAATGGATAACTGTAACAACCATGGCTTGGCATTTTTATGTGGTTGTAGTTTACATTTATCAACAGCCTTAGGGGATATATAACTCAAATTTGAACCAAGGTCAATCAGAATAGACACTAGATGGTTGGTGATCATACCTTCAATTTCCACCACTGAAGCTTGGTGGTTAGCTTGGTTATTATCCAAGGCTGCATAAATTTGCAGCACACTCCTGGCCACATCATTGACGGTGGTAGCTTCTTGAACGTTGTAAATTCTTGAGGTGTTCTATTGTTAGTGGAGGCAGTCCCTCAGTAGATGTTCTTCTCCACAACCCCAACACTTCAAAGGTTCTCTCTTTGGGTTATCACTCTTTACTAGGGTAGATCCATAATGTTTATTTCTTCTCAAGGAGGGAAAGTTCTACTAGTGTACACTTCGGGCTGGGAAGCTCATCCTTGAGTTATTTTTATAGTCCTTAAATCTTGGGGATTTAAACCTCTTTTTCTATAATCCTGAACTATTCTTTTGCTTCCAGCCTTCGCGAGGTCCTGTCTGATGCCCAAGCTGTTCATAACAATATCTTGCCTTTCTGATAGTATCTTCTAGGGTATTTGGTTTGTCAAATTCAGTCATGTTCTGATAGTCCTTAGGTAGTCCACTAATGAATCGTTGCACCTTTGCCTTTTCTACTTTTATGTAGGGTACATACCCTTAGAAACTCGAGGAATCTGCTGACATGTTCCTCTATGGTGAGTTTCCCCAGCTTAAGTTCATAGAATTCTTTAGTCTTTTCGTCAAAATATTTTTCCGATAGATACTTTTTCCTGAAGTATTTATCAAATCGTTCCCAAGACAGGTATTCTTCGTGAATCCCTTTTACATTCTTAAGGTATTCCCACCAAATGGAATCCTTTCCATTCAAGTTGAAGGTGGCTACTCGGGCCTTCAAGTTTTCTGAAAAATCATGGACTCTGAAATGCTTCTTTAGTCCAAGCAGCCAGGCCTCTGCTTCCTCTCCCTTCTTTATTTCACCTTCAAAGGAGGGAGGTTTGTCCTTCTTGAACTCTTTGAGATTATGAATCTTGGAAAGTTTCTTCTTCTTTCATTTTCTTCAAGAATGAGAACTAGTTCTTCTGCTAGAAGACCCCTCCAAGTCACTAGCTTCCTTTCCAGAATAATCATTCGATGCTTGTCCCTTATCTGTGGGGTGGACCTTTCTCGAGGTGCTCCTCTCAGTGTGGCCACTGACATGACCATGTTTCTGTGTCTCAGGTTCATGTTGCAATTGCCTTTGTATGTCGGATAAGATTTGCAGTAAAACTGCATTAGTTTTCATTTTCTTCTCTTGCTCTTTTATCATCCTCTTGTTGTCAGCCTTGCAGCTCTGTAATTCGACCATGAGGCTCCTCACAGTCTCAGCTAGATCTGGAGGGGTACCTACCACCCTCCTTTCGTCAGACTCTTTGTCTCTATTGTGGGAGCCCTCCCCCACTTCATGGTGAGTCACCATTCTATACGTCTGAAATTTCTCATGGTTGATCGTTCGCTTGTGTGCAAAGGAAAAAATGCTTGTTGTTAGTCAATATTTATATACATTCATAACCCGCGCAATATTCATATTTTTCACATGCATACACACAATAGGGGTTTTTCATTCTTAAATTTGACTTTTGATTAAGGGGGTTAAGATAGAGGGCTACTCCTATTAAGAGTTCGTCGAATGGAGTCTTTTCCCAACCCATTCATGAGCCCAAGCAGGCCAAGTGTTGTAACCATCCTCTGATACCAATTTGTAACACACCCACTATGGGAACTAAGATTTTTCGGCTTTTTCTCCTCCTCTTCGAGGGACAAAGTTCCCGAATTCCTGCGAGGTTCTAGCGTAAGCTAGGTCCTCCAATCGGGACCTTTACCACACCAATTCACTTGTTCTTTCGTTGAAGATCCATCTTGTAAAACTCACTCACCAAGCGTAGGATTTACTCCCATGTGTCCATCGGTTGTGACCACGGGCTAAGACAAGAGGCGCCTTTTGCATTTCGGAACCTCCGAAACTGGGAGTTTGAAATGCAAGGGAGTCGAGTTCTTCGACTCTTCAAACCTCAAAACCTGAAATCCTATTCACACCAAGCTGCTTCGGGATTTCACCTACCGGGACTTTGTGTACCGGGATTTTGCGATGTATGAAGAAAGGGGTTCATACCCTTCCGATTTTCGGGAGCCAAAACTCCGAAGCTCATATACCCTCTAAACTCCCTTCGAGGCTTCATAAGTTGGGATTTCACGAGTTGCGAGGACAAGAGGTGTCGCATCTGGGTTTCCGGGGAGCCGAAACTCCGAAGTTCATATATATACGCTAAGCTCGTTTCGGGGTTTCGCGAGTCAGGATTTCGCGATGTGCAATGACAAGAGGTCTCGCATCTAGGTTTCCTGAGAGAAAAAACTATGAAGTTCATATATATATCCTAAGCTCGTTTCGGGGTTTCACAAGTCAGGATTTTGGGACCGACGAGTACAAGAGACATGCCTTTAGATATCCCGTGTGTCAAAACACTAAAACACCATATCTCATCCGCGCTATACTTATTCGGGGTTTCACAAGTCAGGATTTCACGATATGCGAATACAAGGAAACTTGTCCTTGGGTATTGTTATAACCCTAAAATGCACCACACAGGCTTACCTGGCATCAGGCCAACTCATGTCTCTTCCTAGCCAAAGCCATGCTGAATAAAACCTTAAAAAACCACTTAAAACAAGCAACCCGCGCCCTAACCTAACACTGGGCGCGGGTGACCGCTTGCTGGCCTTCCACTGCACGCGGTGGACTGCGGGCTAGCCCACTACAGCCCGCGTTTACCTAACAAAGAAAAAAATCAGGAAAGTTTCCACCGGGACGAAGAGCTTTTTGTCAGTTAACTGGAACTCCCAGCCATGCATGGCCGAGAGTTTGCCAAAAACCCTAGCTCCTTCTAGCCTATAAAAGGAGGGGTAGGGGTACTATTCAAAGGGGGAAAAATCATAGCAAAGAAACTCTACCAAAATAGCCAAGTCCATTATTGTCCCAACCCTTTAGCTTTTCCTCAAGCTTTAGGAGAATTCAAGCAAAACAGTTGGAGGACAAGGAAGAGGAGGAGCCCAGGATCAGGATCGAGGAGTGGTGGCCGGTCTCAAAAATCATTGTAAGTTGATTCATATCGAGATTAATGAAAAAGATACTTTTCCCGTCCCGAATACATGAATCTTATCCATGTTATCTGATTTGTGTTTAATCTCTAACCCTCTAGTAGGTCAATAGCATGCATGTGTAGTTTTGTCTTGATTGCAGGAAAGATTTTTGGAAGGAGCAGCAACAGCAAGGGGATAAAGGCTCAATGGAGGATCTACTTCAACCGTCAATAAAAAGGTTAGTTGATTCTTCCCATGTTTGCATGAGAAAAGGGGTTTTAGATTCGGGTAGAAGGTTAAAAGTTGTTTCTGAAGGGTCATTATCTGCGTATAAGTTTAAATCCCTAGCTTGTTAGTCCGTAGGGTAGAATACCCCACAACAGAATTGGCGACTCCACTGGGGATATTTTACTCTTAGGGTTTCCAGATTTGGTTAAAGATCTTTTGGGTCGTTTAAAGAAGTTCAGTTTCTGTTTCTTTGTTTATTTTGTTGCCTGTTAGGTCAATGCTAGTAGGGAACCTGGTTATCAATACCAGTTTTCCTTGACTGACGCTTGACATTCATTCTCGGGACACACAGAGGTACACGCGGCCTGCAGAAGCCCTGCCCGCGGGTAACCCGCGCCATAACCTTCTACAGCCCGCGGTTATCCGCCTGCTGCAGAGGTTTCAGTAGCGTGTAGCTTTCAGAAGGCTTTAGAGGCAGTCTCCTCTTCCCTGTCAGAAGTTTATCTTCTCAGGGGGCTTTCTGGATCCTGTTTGGGTCTCGTTGGTTTATTGTCTTGTTCTTCAGTCTGCCTTACAAATGCCGGCAATAGAGTTTAATATTACGGAGATAGTTTCTGCCTGAGCAGTCGTCCAGGAGCCTATCTGACATTCTCTCTCTTCGGATCTCCGGCACTAGAGAACGAAGATTGAATGCCCTGCTTTTCTGTGCAGTCATATCTTAGTAATAGTGTCGGTCATTCTTTGCATTGGTTTTCTTGTTTGAAAATTTTCTTTTTCTGTTGAAGTACCAACATCCAAGCCTTTCAGAGACCCTGGTTGTCAATACCAGAGGCCTCTTTCAGGTCTGGGCTGCCTGTGTTTGATTTTTTCTCAGATTGTGTACCTACCCGCGGGCTGCTTTAGTGTTGAGCGCGGATACCCGCGGTCTGTTATAGCTTAGCACGCGGGTGACCGCGTGTTGTCTTGGTGACAATCGCGGGTCTGTCTGGTTGCCTTTCAGCCTAGGTGGGGCAGTCATCCCCTCCTGTGGTGAGAAGTGCTCCTTTCAGAGTTTGGAGTCTGGGGGGACACAGTCAGCAGGTTAGGGTATCTTATCCTTGGCTTGTGTTTGTTAGTTGATGTTTTGATAGAAAAAACAAAAGAGAAAAATATTTGTTTTATGGTTTTTAGGCAAGTGTTAGAATCAGTGTTGTTGATATTACTTGGTTGCATTTTTGTTCTCTGATTCTGTTTGCGATCTGCGCTTTAAGCCAGAGTTTTCTTTTCATTCTCTTGGTTTTGTTCTTGTCATTATTTTTCCTTGTTGTGTTATTTTACAACGAAATAAAAAAAAAAAAATCTTGTTTCATTTTCTTCTTGGTTTGAAGACTGTGTTGTTGCAGCAGTAGCTAGGAAAGAAATCTTTTTGCATAAGTTTTTGTAGTGCATGTCAAGTATAAGTAGCTCGCAGATCTGAGTGAAAGTCCTTTATATTTACTGCACGAAATCTTAGTAAATTTGAAAAAGAAAAGAAGTCTTTCATTGAAAAGTTGTTGGTTTTGCATTTTAGTAAAAGTTTTTGTTTCCACACATTTTATTCATTTTTCTTTGAGTCTTTTTTACACACCATCAGTTTCACCTTCACACCTTGTGACTTAAAAAAGCCCATTAAAAGAAACGCTAATTAAAATCAATCAGACTTTTCTATTTATAGGGTGCATACACTAGCTCAAGAATAGGGCCTTGGAATAGGTTGGAGAGTAAATTCTCCAAGGCCACCCAAACCAAACATTGGAGTCTGTCGATAGGGAGTGTAGAAGTNGGGGCTAAACACGAGGTCGTGTAAGAAAAGGTAGCGGAGATAACCCCTCCAAAGCAGGACCGAGCGTTGTGGAGAACACATATAGAGGATTTGTTAAGGGATTCTGTCGTTTGCATTTGCCACGGAGCTTCGTGGGTCTCGAATCCATTCGAGGTCCTTAGTTGTCTTCCGGACCATTTTCTCTCGATACCCTTGACAGGTTTCGGGCTTGATACCCTGCTCATTGTGGTCTACCCAACTGTCGACTGTACCCGCCTGATAGTTGTTAACGTGCTGGCAAACTAGTTGCCAATCTTTTCTAGGGACATACACAGGTGACTACGGGGGTATACCGCGGTACCTAGGACGGACATCGGACCAACACTTTGCAGAGTATACCCGGAGGGTGCTTCCGTATTCGAGTTGCACTTGCACCGGTAAGTTGCTCTAGTGTTGGTTGTTGTAACTGTTCTTCCAATCAGTTTAGTGCTTGCTTGATTCATCTTCTAGGGGATTTCTTTTAGTGTGTGTTGTTGTTTGTTCGTGTAGAATACCTTAGCATGTCATGCATCTTCTCACACAGTAGAGGATTCGGAACTCCGCCGGTCACGAAGGCTTCTGGGCCTGCTGCCAGTTATACTAGAGCCACCCCCTCCACCATTGAGGTGGAAGCTAGACCATCAAGGGTCTTTCGAAGCAACCAGGGCGTTTGATCCCGAACAACCCCCCGAGGAATCGACCGCCAATCTTGGATTGGTTGAAACCTCAAACACTGATACTTGGCCGGACATTATTGTGCCAATTCACTTGTACGAACGCCTGTCAGTGCCTAACCCAATTATGGAACAAATCACTTCAACTGGGATTTCTTCAATTCCCATCACTGTTGCTACCATAGGAGAAGCTTCTCCTAACTTACCTGTGTCGGCGGTCCGAGCCACCATGGTCTCGGCCAAAACTACGTCGTACAGTGGACCGACCCCGTCTATCGCGGCGACCACACCTCTTTACACACCTAGTGCGACAGGAGCTTCATTTTCATACGGTATGCCTAGTTTAGGTACTAGTCCTGCACTCACGTCATCCACTATCTAGACTTTGGGTCTGGGGTAGGGATCTCTAACGCTCCTCTGCAAGGTCAACTTGGGGGCATTCCTGTCCCTTTCAACGCTTTTCCTTACGCTGGAGGTCATATTCCTCCTTCGTCCCCTTCGCTCGGTGGATCGCATCAGCAGTCCGTCGGGCAGCCTGCACACACAAGTCCTTTTGGAGCCGGGAGTCAAGGAACACCTGCACAAACTCAGCCGGTAGGTTCATCACCGTTTGTTTGGAACGGGACGTTTGGTAATAACGCTTTCGCATCCACTGCTGTCCCATCTGGGGGCACACCTATTTTTGGACAGTTTACACCGGCACAGGGTACTATTCCTGCGGTGGGGGCACATATACCAGGACCTTGGAACTCAGCACAGGGATCCGTTCCATCCTCTGGAATTTCGTTCTGGGGTAACTCTTTCCACAACCATTGGAACCCCGGACATAATTCTATGCCTCTTCCATCTGGACCGGCATGGGGTAATCCGTCCCAAAGTCCATCAAACACGATGAATGCCCAACATCCTATGTCCTTCATGGGGAATTAGCCAATGATGTCTCCTCAGATGCAAAACCCTTACGCTGGTCCGGGCCATGGTTTCTACCAGAACCCGGGCCAACAGCCAAACTTTTCCTGGCAACCTGGTGCCAGTCAAACTCCAGGACCCTTTTATCCCAGCTATCAGCAGCAA
>ML780382.1:374935-392402 GCA_009831015.1 Picea engelmannii
TGTCACGATCCGCGTTGGCCTCCTATGCCAACAAAGTTGCCTTCGGACATCCCAAAGTTCGAGGCCAAGCCTAACGAAGATCCAGGTGATCACGTGACCACTTTCCACTTGTGGTGCTCATCTAACTCACTGAAAGATGACTCTGTCCAGTTGCGATTGTTTTAACGCACTCTTATAGGTAGTGCCGCGAAATGGTACATAGAGCTTGATCGTTCACGATATTCTTCTTTTGGTGAACTGGCGATGGCCTTCCTCAACCATTTCCAGTTACCTGTGAGATACGACGCCGGCACAGAGTTGCTAGCCAATTTCGAGCAGACGTCAGTGGACCATATCTCGGATCATATTCGAGAATGGCGACGCCGAAAGAGTCTTATCAAGGTACCCGTCCCACTAGCATTCCTGCTAGAGTGGTTCCTTAAGTCTTTAGTTCCGCAGTTATCCAAAGACGTCGCAACTTTAGGGGTTTTCTCCGAGGAAGATGCCATCATGAGGGCTCAACAGTTTGAGCTTATCTATTCTCAGTCTGGTTTACTGTACAACATCCTGCCAGATGCACCATGGTCAATACTAGATAAAACCAGACAGAGAGTTGGACCGCATGCCGATGGTATCGTTGGTTCAGCACAAACCAAGCCCGATGAGCAATTGACAAAACAATTGCAACAGTTATCGATAAAACACTCAGCAACTATCCAGACTACTACTTTGGCTGCTCCTCCTACTCAAACGTCGGAAGTACACTCCGTACAAACGACTAACCCAAAGGCCACCCAGCAGCCCGAGGGGAAGAAAAAACAATGCAAGAAAAGTAAGGGGGATAAAAAACCAAATGATAATGCTGGCGAGGGCACCACAGAAAAGAGAAAGGCGAGGTATCCGTGCAACCTGTGTGCGGAAGACCACTCAACTCACCTATGCCCTCAACTTACAGAGGCCCAGAAGTTTTTCACACACCAACAACAAGCCGTGTTGACTAACCCTTTTCAGCATGGGAAAAATTTGACTCAAGCCTCTACAAGTGGCGAGGGGGCAGCCATGAAAGCTTCCCTCCCACAAACAATTCATCTGCCGCAAACGTATATATGGTGAAAAGTGATGCTTTCATAATGACTAGAGCTCACGATTATAGAAAACCAAGTGCTCCTGAGAAGGGAAAAGAAGCCGATATCCCATCTCTTCCTCTACAGATTGAGAAGACGTTGGGTGAAACAATGACATGCATTCCAAAAGGTGTGTTCAAGAGGGCTTCTCATAATCCAAATGCAAGGGCCGCCCAGAACTACTCTGTGGTGGAAGATTTATCCCAAACCCATTGTGCTATGTCTTCTTTGGAGGTCCTCCAAAGTTGCCCCGCTCAGAGGAAAGCCTTGTTGACTTCATTAGGCTCTCCTGAGACTTGTAACCCAGGTACCATGATGTTAGATACGACTGACTTGAAACCTCATTTTCCTTACCACGTCGCGTTTCAGATAGTAGTGGCTCATCCCATGAAAACTTTTACACGAAATATCTTCTGCACGGTGGTAGACGAGGGTGCTTCGACTTGCGTTATGTCGTTAGCATGCTGGAAATCCATTGGCCAAACTGAGTTGTCTCCGTCACCTACTCTCCTCACTGCGTTCGATGGTCGTTCTTTTCGACCGCATGGCATCATTCCTTCTTTCCCAGTACAGTTGGGGGGGAAGACCGTGTGCGTCGAAGTAGAGGTAGTTGATGCCCCCATCGACTACAATCTATTGTTAGGTCGTAGTTGGACTTATGAAATGCAAGCGGTGGTCGCTACAATCTTCCGAGTCCTATTGTTTCCACATGAAGGCCGGATAGTGACTATTGATCAGTTGTCCTTCTCTCGACCGGACCCAGCCTTGGGGGAATCCACGGTTCCCATGGTAGATAATCCTCAAGCCAGTGTCGTCAACATAGGATTTGGGTTATGTCCATATTTGATGGGTACTTTCGATTACCCACCTCCTCAAGGTGATGTCAAGTTTATATCGAACCACCACAAGGCTGAGATTTTCCATGTTTCTTCATTTCGCATGACTTACTTTCAGGATCCATGGACTCTTCCTTCCCCATCAGCCACGATGGATGAGACAGGGCAAGCTGGCATGGCCACGCCCTTGTCGGCCGCTGAAGTAGCGTACTCATTGGTCCAGCAAACTTTAGTTACTCCTGATCTAACTCTCCCACAAGAGTTGGATCCACTCTTCGAGCCTATCTGGGCTCATGATTCTCTTACTGATATCGATTCGTTAAATTTAGTCTTGCCCTCTGATGAAGCTATAATCGAAGCAATGACTGGTCTGGACAAACCCTGGGACGATCTTCATCACAGATCATATTTCTTTCCAGAGTTACACCAAATCACGGCAGGAGAATTCACTATCACCATGACGGGAGATCAGCCTTGTCCCATTAACCTCTTAGCTACACAGGATATTTATGCTGAGGGAAATATGGTGACCATCGCTAAAATGATACCTATCAATATCTCCCGAAACCCTAGCATCATGGAAAATGTCTTCGTTGGAGCGGATTTCTCCCCCGAAGAGATTCAGATTTACACTGATCTTTTTAAGGAATTCCGCGATGTTTTTGCTTGGTCTTATGAGGAAATGCCAGGCATTGATCCAAAAATAGTTGAACACGAAATCACTACGTATCCTGATGCTAAGCCTGTTCGACAAAAACTTCGTCCAGTTAATCCTAGGAAAGCAGCAGCCATTAAGACGAAGGTTGAGAAATTGCTTAAGGCAGGGTTCATATACCCTATTCACTTGAACCAATGGGTGTCAAATCCCATGCCAGTCGATAAAAAATAAGGCACGATTCGTGTCTGTACCGATTTCCATGATTTGAACAAGGGGTGTCCAAAAGATAATTATCCAACCCCATTCATCGACCAGATCATTGATGAGTGCGCCGGTTGCGAAGCCTTTTCATTCATGGATGGTTTTTTGGGCTACAACCAAATCCAAATCAAACCCGAGGACCAATACAAAATGACATTCATTTGTCCGTGGGGTACATTCGCCTATCGAAAAATGCCTTTTGGTCTCAAGAATGTTGGAGCCACCTTCCAGCGGGCCATGTCTTTTGCGTTTCATGACCTCAAACATATAGTCGAGGCCTACCTAGATTATTTGGCATCACTCTCTCGCAAGCGAAAAGATCATCCTACACACCTCCGACTCATATTTGAACGCTGTCGCTACTTCAGGATTCGCTTGAATCCCAACAAGTGCAGCTTCTGCGTCACATCAGGACGTTTTTTAGGTTTCATAGTGTCAACCACAGGGATCATGGTATATCCTCTCAAGGTGGAGGCGATAATCCATTTGCCCCCCACACACACAATTTTACAACTTCAAAGTCTTCAAGGCAAGGTGAACTTCTTAAGACGCTTCATTTCCAACTATGCCGAAATTACCAAGGGCTTCATGCATTTACTGAAGAAAGATGTTCCTTTTCTCTGGGACAAAGCTGCGCAACGCTCTTTCAACGCATGGAAACACGCCCTTACAACCGCACCTCTGCTACGACCACCGAATTATAACAAGGATTTCCTCTTATATCTAGCTGCCGCAGAGTCATCCATAGGCATGGTTTTAGTTCAGGAAGATGATTCATTTTCTGAATACGTGATCTATTACCTGAGCCGAGGCCTCGTAGGACCGGAACTTAACTATACACATCTCGAAAAACTTGCTTTGGCAGCAGTTCATGCTGTTCAACGGTTCTGTCACTATGTTCTGTTTCGTAAGACCACCGTCGTAGCCATCGTGAATCCATTCGAGTACATGTTGACACGACGAGTTATCGGCGGCAAAATCAGTAGATGGATTGTAATCCTCCAAGAATTCGACTTAGACTTCATTTCAGCCAAGTCCAAAAAGTCGTTGGTCTTCGCAGAACTTATCTCGGAACTTTCGGTCGAGTCAGGTGACGTTGTGCCTGAGGAATCGCCTATCCGGGGGGATATGTTTTTGATCGAATCATCTGATCCCTGGTACGGAGATATATTGATCTATCTCTAGACTTTGAAGTGTCCTACCTCTGCTTCTCGTGATGAGCATCGGCGGATCCGCCATCAGACCAAGAACTATCTTATACTCAATGATACTTTATATCGGAGAGGTGTAGATTGTATCTTGCGTCGATGTATCACTCATGAGGAGGTCGTCATAGTGCTCAATGATTGTCATACAAGAGCTTGTGGCGGTCACTTGTCTGGGTTGGAAACAACCAAAAAAATCTTACGAGCAAGTTACTTCTGGCCCACCCTTATCAAGGATTGTATTGAGTCGGTCAAGAAGTGCCATCCGTGCCAAATCTTCTCACGGAAGATGAGGGCACATCCAGCTCCGATGTTTCCTGTTATCACCATCGGTCCCTTCACCAAGTGGGGGATTGATTACACTACATGCAACACCGCATCAACAAGGGGGCACCGCTATATCATTGTGGCTGTCGACTACTTCACTAAGTGGGTTGAAGCCATGCTGACGTTCAAAGATGATGGAGAGACTGCAACTCTCTTCTTATTTAACTAGATTATAGCACGGTTCGGAGTCCCGAGAGAGATTGTCACTGACCATGGAAGTCACTTTCAGAACCAAATGATGTTCGATTTAACATCAAAGCTTGGGTTATGGCAAGAACACTCATCACCTTACTATCCCCAAGCCAATGGGCAAGTGGAAGCTGTTAACAAAACGCTTAAGACAATGCTACAACGAACCATCAACTCAGCCAAGTCAAACTGGCATTTGATGTTATACTCGGCATTATGGGCTTACCGAACATCAGTTAAGACTGCCACCGGTTTCCCACCTTTCCAACTCGTTTACGGGTTGGAGGCAGTCTTGCCCATTGAATGTTAAATTCCATCTCTAAAGTTGGCAGTACAGTTATTGCCAGACACTTCTCCGCTTGAAGAACAGTTAGTACACCTAGAGCAACTTGATGAACAACGTCGCGATGTGGCCCTGGCCAACGAGGACCACAAGAATAGAGTTAAGTGTCAATATGATAGGTCCATTCGTCCTCGGGTTTTCTCTGAGGGCGACCTTGTCCTGGTTTATGACCAAGATAAGGACCCCCTGGGGGCAGGAAAGTTTAAACCCATGTGGTTCAGACCCTTCATTGTGAAGGAGGTGTTAAAGAAGGGCGCCTATCATCTGGTCGATTGTGAAGGGAATGCTTTGGTGGAGCCTAGAAATGGGCTCTACCTCAAGAAGTACTACTCATAGGGTCACTGTGGGTAACTTTTTGTAACATATGTATAGTCTTTGTGCTATTATTTTCTTTCGTTTCTTTTTGAAAAACATGTCATGGACGTGTCATTAATGTTATCTTTCGTCACTATGGAAGATGTCAAGTGAGTCCGAGGTGTTCATTGGGTATGCGGATGGTGCTAGTAGACACATGCAGAGGCTTGCCTCCGCAGCTTGGGTAATCTTTACACTACAGGGTCAGTTGTTATCTTCCGGAGGGATATGCTTAGGTGACACCACAAACAATGTTGCCGAGTATAGCGCAGTTATTGAGCTGCTTCGTGACGCTTTGTCATTGGGTATCTCTCGTCTCCGGGTCTATCTAGACGCTCAACTGGTTGTGTCGCAGCTAAACAAAATTTACCGTGTGCACGATCCTACTCTACACCGAAGATTCCTTAGGGTACGTCTCTTGGAACGCAACTTTGATTATATTACATATTTTCATGTTCCTAGAAGTCTAAATCAAATCACAGATACTCTAGCTAATCATATTCTAGATTGGCATCTTGCTCATACATAAAAAGATCATGATCATACACATGTAAAAATATGTTTGTACACATAATCCATAAAGACACATAAAAGAAATAAAAAAATCATATATATACATCATAGAAGTATTAGAGTACATCGATGGGCGCAATCGCCTCAAAAAGTGGGAACCATATCGAGTCACTAGGGCTTAAGCCCTCAAAAAATATAATACATGTCAGTGCTCGAAGCACATAGGAGTCTACAAAAGCTGTTCAGGGCCTATGGGCCCTGTTATAATCTTATATAGCTCGGCCTAAATGCCTAAACAGTCGGACCCATGTCTGAGGTAACCCCACCATATGAGTCTGCATGGAGGGTGGCAAGTCCTCTATCTCTATCATCGGAACAGTGTGGGTGAGCTCAGTAAAGTTTCGCTCAATCCGCCCAAGTGCCCTCTTAGCCTCTCTTGCTGGAGGGTTCCCGGCTACTGCTACTCCCCTGGCAGTAGTAGCTACGGCCTCTGGCCATGGACGACGCTTGTTCCGTGCAAAGTTGGCAGGCCGCACAGGTCCCACATCTGCATGCAACACAATGGTCACCCGTTAGAAACTTTGTTATCTCAAAAACATGATATATATAAAAAGACATAAAAATTACATATACAAACAAAAAAATTGTACAGGTGGAGACTTACCCATCTCCCCTCGCTCCTCACCAGAAGGCACTGGTATGGCTGGATCTCTAGAAAAATCAATTTCCATGTATGGGTAGTCCTCAATAGTGGGGATCTGCCGCGACAACCAAGAAAAGAAGTCGTCGTTGAAGGCCTCCACGGTCCTTCCACCTCCCTGTCGTGGCAATAATGTTGCCCGTCTGCATACTACTGGGAACGTCGCCAGATGCCCTCGTACTGTCATCCGAGGACTGAAACACGGAACTCTCTTGAAGAAAAACGAGCACAGGATAGTCCCGAACCCGAAGTTCCTGTGTGTCCGCCGACGACAATCTGTCAATTGCCTTCTCATTCTCTTGAGCAGCGTGGTACTCCAGTCATATATATGTGCATTCATGCACTGAATTGCACAGTTCATCTGTGCGCGCGACGCCTGATGTATGGATGAAGAGCCGGTAATTCGCCCAATGAGCAACAAGATGGTCTATAGAGCAAGGCTGGTGACACTGCCAACCGGTATCCAGGAAGTCCCCTGATAGGTCCCAGCCACACAATGTTCTGCTATCAACTCCGAGACTTTGCTCGATCCCGCAGGAAATGTCTGTACGTTAATAGGTTCCCCTCTCCTCGAGAGGCCCGTCAAAAAATAGATGTCCTCAGTGGTGGGCACCAAGGATTGCCCCTCTATCATAAAGGACTCAGCGTCAGGGTGCCAATAGTCAACCAAGGCATTCAGCAGCCTTGGTTGCACACACATAAATGGGC
Organism: Picea engelmannii; assembly: GCA_009831015.1. Taxonomy (NCBI): domain Eukaryota; kingdom Viridiplantae; phylum Streptophyta; class Pinopsida; order Pinales; family Pinaceae; genus Picea; species Picea engelmannii. The sequence continues at coordinate 382,133 of ML780382.1, forward strand.
ACAGGAAAAACTTCACTAAACCGCACTGCGTCAGCACGGCCATCACGTTTGGATCTGCAGCTACTGCCTCATTGGCAGCCTCATACTCTCTCTCTCTCCAATGCACATACATCCTGTCAACCACAAAAAAAAAAAGGGAGAGATTAGACCTTGCATGCATTTTTTTGGTTGCGCGGGGGATAACCCGCGGGCTGTCGAGGCGACAGTCGCGGGTACCTGCGCGCAAGTTTGACTCTGCGCGCGGGTACCCGTGGGCTGTCTCTGGACAGCCCGCGGATTACTATGGCCGCCCCCTTTAAGGGCGACGACCACCCCCAAAACAAACTTAAAAACCTTAAATGACATATTGAAATGCAAGATGCGGGAGTTTGTACTTACTTGGTCCGAGCGGAAGTCTTTTTGGTCCACCGTAGCTCCCAGAATCACGATCTCTGGCGAAGGGGTTCTTTTGGCTCCAGAGTCAATTTCCAAATCAGCAATGGTGATAATGAGCTGCCAGCTTCTATTTATAGAGTTTTTGGCCTCTTTTTGTCATTTTTTTTGTGCCCTTTTGACAGTTTCTTTATACCAAAAACCATTTTGGGTGGTTCCAGAATTATATGGAAGGGATTGGATCAGGTATTGGGACACTTTTCATTGAGTTTCAGAAAAATAAAAAAAAATAAAAAATAAAAAATAAAAAAAATACACATAAGGGCGGTCCATAATTTTTTTTTTTCAAAAATCAACCTGAGCATATAGGGTAGGATTTCATCTCAACTGTTGCATCTCGTTGCCTTTTTTACAATATAGGATCGACCCCATCCGGTTGTGACACGGAACCGTCATTTCTTCTCTAGAAGTGTTGCAACTTGGTGGTAGAGCTTACCAAAACATGGATGCCCTAGGTAGTTCCTGGTTGCATTATGGTGTCCATGCCGTTTTCGACAACATAGTAGGCTAGGGAGTCCGTATAGTCTTTCCTGAATATGAGTTTGAGCCTCATTTGCATGGGTCTTTTTCACTCTTTGTCTTACCCTCCGGACTCCCAAAAACATAACGGGTCTCCTTTTAAGCCCTTTTCAGACCCTTTAAACATGAAAAGATTGTCGAGCGATCTTGTGACCCTTCACGCTCATTAAACTGAAATTTGAAGTCACGTCTGTCCGGCGGTAGTTTACCCCTTTTTCGGTCCGGACGGTCAACTGTGCGAACAAAGGAGCGCTCTATTGAATTTCCATTCTTTAGAAGAGTATCCTCAAGTATGATTTTATTCCTTTTTTCGGGCCCGAGGGACTAAATTTACGAAAAAGAAACCCCCCCGGAGTCCATAGTTAAGCTCTTTTCAGACTCCCTAAAATTGAAAAGATTGTCGAGTGACCTTATTCTTTCACACTCGTTAAACGGTCTAGAAGAACATTCCTGCCGGAGTCCATAGTTAACCTTTTTTCAAACTCCTTAAAATTGAAAAAATGGCCGAGTGATCTTGTCCTTTTCACACTCGTTAAGATGGTTTTGAATTGACGTCTAGATGGCGCTAGTTTACCCCTTTTTCGAACCGACTAGACTATTGACGAAAAAGGTACCCCAATGGAGTTTACTTTTTATGCTTTTTCAGACTCTCTAAACATGAAAAATCACCGAGTTTCCCTTCTCTGGGCTCGTTAAACCTACATCGAAGGACGTTACCATTGTGTGTTCTATTAACCACACTTGCATCCTTTACTTATCATCTTAGTAACAGTTTTCTTTTGCGTCTTAACACCTTTGGCCACTGGAGGATTTTTTCCGAGTATCATTTCCTAGAACATCAGTCTTGTCCTTGTGCCTTGAGCTTGTATGTTTTCTATGCTCGTTCCTCCACTGTAACGTAATATCCTTTTATTCTTTTTCAAAACATTCAAAAAGAACAAAAAAATCAAATATACCCCAAAAAGAGGATGGGAAAAGTATTTTCTTTATTGGAAGCATTATGAGTCGCCCTTGGATAAAGCACATATGTCCGTTTGATTCATCAGACTTTGGGATGTAGTACGACCTTAGGAAGATTTGCTCGCTATATTGAGTTGTGTCCTCCACCGTTTGGTTACTCTTCCAAACATATGGAGAGTTTGCGTTGCCTCCTGCTTCGTAGACTTATGATTAACAGATATGCTGCCTAAGTCTTATCACTTGTCGTTCTCTTGTCCAAGGGAAGTTTGTTACTTAGCGTGAGTCGACCACTCTGCAATATGTCTCTTGTCCGCATACCCGACCATCCTAAACGTCCAATCAAGTCTTTGTTCGAAATCAATGAAGTCTTCAGTCCGATCATCAAAATTATCAAGTCCATAACCGACAAGCCGTCAAAGACCTCTGGGTAGTGCAGTCGTACACTCATATTACACTCCTACCTGATTTTAGAAGATTTTGAAGTTGTTGCTCGAGCTCTGAAGTACAACCATCAGGCCAAATCAGCTTCTGAGAGATGGATACTTTCTATGTATATATTTCTGATTTCGAGATGTATCTCCACTGTGTATTGTTCACGGCTACTCTTTATAGTTATTTGACATGGATCTACAGTGTATTTGATTGGTAGCCATGGTTATGATTTATCCCGAGCATGGGTATGCCCGCCTCGGTGAGACATTTGATTTTTTTTTGTAGACGACACCTCCTGATTCCTGATTCCTGGGCTCACTCATTCAGCATATCAGTACAGATTGGTAAAGAATTGGTAATGTATTTCGGACATCAGATGCTCTTCTGACCTCACAAATTAGGGGGCATCTGTTATAACCCTAAAATGCACCACACAGGCTTACCTGGCATCAGGCCAAATCATGTCTCTTCCTAGCCAAAGCCATGCTGAATAAAACCTTAAAAAACCACTTAAAACAAGCAACTCGCGCCCTAACCTAACACTGGGCACGGGTGACCGCTTGTTGGCCTTCTACTGCACGCGGTGGACCGCGGGCTAGCCCACTACAGCCCGCGTTTACCTAACAAAGCAAAAAATCAGGAAAGTTTCCACCAGGACGAAGAGTTTTTTGTCAGTTAACTGGAACTCCCAGCCATGCATGGCCGAGAGTTCGCCAAAAACCCTAGCTCCTTCTAGCCTATAAAAGGAGGGGTAGGGGTACTATTCAAAGGGGGAAAAATCATAGCAAAGAAACTCTGCCAAAATAGCCAAGTCCATTATTGTCCCAACCCTTTAGCTTTTCCTCAAGCTTTAGGAGAATTCAAGCAAAGCAGTTGGAGGACAAGGAAGAGGAGGAGCCCAGGATCAGGATCGAGGAGTGGTGGTCGGTCTCAAAAATCATTGTAAGTTGATTCATATTGAGATTAATGAAAAAGATACTTTTCCCGTCTCGAATACATGAATCTTATCCATGTTATCTGATTTGTGTTTAATCTCTAACCCTCTAGTAGGTCAATAGCATGCATGTGTAGTTTTGTCTTGATTGCAGGAAAGCTTTTTGGAAGGAGCAGCAGCAGCAAGGGGATAAAGGCTCAATGAAGGATCTACTTCAACCGTCGATAAAAAGGTTAGTTGATTCTTCCCATGTTTGCATGAGAAAAGGGATTTTAGATTCGGGTAGAAGGTTAAAAGTTGTTTCTGAAGGGTCATGATCTGCGTATAAGTTTAAAGCCCTAGCTTGTTATTCCGTAGGGTAGAATACCCCACAACAGGTATCCTGGGTGATGAAACGATGAAAAACCAACATCTGAGGGACCCATTCTTTCTGGTGCAAGGTTTCCAAACTTAGGCTATCAAATCCTTCAACGGATTCTTGGGTAATTATCACTAGGCTTGGGGACATGACTGAAATACCTTCTTAACTTATCGAGTTATGAACTCTGTGACAAGGGTGAGGTAAGATTAGATATTTTACTTAAACAATAGTCCTTTCAAGGAACTCACTCCGGCTCTGGACTAGTGAGGGAACTTTCCAAGAAGGAGGTGCCTTCAAGGAAATCCAACCAAGACATCACGTGAGTCAAGTAAATGGGACAGATCTCTCGAGAATGGACTCAGAATCTAAACTTGTTCAATGTATATATATATATATATATATATATATGAACCGAATATGGCCATACAAGTATAAGCATGCATCTTCCTTTACCGATCAAAACACACCAGTCAACACTTCTATACAAAAACCATTCATGAGTGTACAACCATGAACATGCATTCTAGGAACATTCAATTTGAAATACATGACATAAATACTTATCAGAAAACACCAGGTGTAATGAAACTGTTGAGAGGGGTGCTCGTTTCCACCCAACTGTAGGCTCAACGACTCCAAATGGATTTACCACTAGCCACCCCCGAGCTATACCATGATGCTTTGAGACTCAGTCTCTTACTTCCCTCTCGTCAGAAGTCTAGGACGAAGGTTACTCTCCTTCTCCTCTGCTCCTGACCGACTGTATTTCCCGTAGTTCCTTTGGTTCTCCTTCCATGATTCCTCTTGCGTGTGTGTGTGTGAGTGTGTCTGTACCTATATGGTCCACTCTCCCCCTCCTTCCACACTTCTTTCCTCCTACGAGGTTGCGTGTGGCACGAAATTTCCTGTCCGATGGTCAGGTCTGAGAGCTTCTACGGATGGGTAGTTTTCCCCATCCCCTTATTTACTCTTGAGGAGTCTCCCCACCTACCATCTGGGCAGGTAATTCATTTTGGGGTCTGAGAGTGAGCTTGGTTTTCCCGAACCCGTACAAACTAGTACGGTTTTGGTTCAGTGGAAGTTAACGCAACCGCTCCCGACCCTTTCCACGACCTCTCATCAGCCATCGTGGCATTTTTTCATCACATCCCCCTCTCAGTAGCTATACAACATATATTCATATATCATTTACATTAATCGTACCCTTTATACAAAGGTCCATTAAATCAAACATTCACAATATTTGAGTTTTCCATAGTTCTTGGCCAATATAGTTATTTTTATAAACTGTGGGAAACAGGGTGTTACACTACCCAAGAAAACCTGGCAATGCATGGGATAACCAACCTTGGGATATTTGAATGTCCAACTGAAACTAGCCAACCAACACAGATTCCTACCAATCGAGAGGTTGAAGGGTGTAACCGTAGATCTCGATGGTGTGTGCACCAAAGAATATTTTGAAGTCATTGAAATAGTAGATGGCACAACACCATACCTGAACTACTTGGTCTGGACTGGGCATTTGAAAACCATACCATAATTAATTTGAAGATAAGATAGATGAAATTTCAATCTGGAGATTATAAGGTTATAGCACCACTTGATCCATCAGAAGGGAAAAGGTTCATATAACCCACTTGCCTAGACCTAGAGGAAATCGACCAGTTGTACAGGACAACTGCACACGAGGAGGATTATGTAAACCCAACTATAGATGGGGTACTCGGTTGGTGCAGTATTACGTCATGTGCTACAGATTCATACATTGGGTTAGAAAACTGGCAGCAAAGACTACATGAAGTATTCGTGAGAAGATGTGCAAGAATAGACTGCTCAGTGTGATGGATAGGCATAGAAATCACACAACCATCCAATTTCCATGGGCTTAATGATTTGGAAACATTCTTGACACAATATGAATATGAAGTATTAGAAAACTAGAGGCTACTAGCACTAGTATTATCACTTAAGTCCACACTCACCAAATGGTGGGGTGTGCACAAGGATACCATCACAAACTGGTACCAATGTAAAAGGCTACTGCGCATAAGGTTCGACATGACACAAAAAATAAAAAATAGCAGAAATACGAAGGATTCTGGACACTAGCGAAACACTTGAGGGAGTGTGAAATGCTGTGGATATTGACACCACATGAGGAATGGCCTCACCATTTTATTCATACATTAGAAGGCATACCAGTGAACTGGTATACAAACCAGGAACTATGCAAAGGAACTACAACATGGGCGACTTTGCAACGAAACTTTACCACCACTTTCTCATTCGAGCATGAGAACCCCAACATAGACACAGATCTGAAATGAATCAGAGGAGTCATATTCATTGAGGATCCACAAGTAGAACTTATTACCGAAGAGAAACAGTGAAATAAACAGACATTCAAGGAACTACTATCATGTTACCAGGTACAAGAGTACATACCAGACGAAGAGAACCCATGCAAAATTCAGATTGCATAAGTAGAAGGTGACAGAGACGTGAAGGTACCACAAATAGAATCTGAAGTTATTTCTACACCAATCAAGGTAAATAAAGTTAACATTGGTACAGTGAAACATCCCAAAATGTCCAACATTGCAGACTACTGGGATGACCCAACAATAGAAAGTATCACAGAACTGTTGAACGAATACAACGACTTATTTCCTACAACATTTACAGAGATGAAAGGTATAGCAGGTGAACTGGGAGAAATGAAAATACCTGTCAAACCCAAAGCAATACTGATAAGACAACGACCATATAGATTGAACCCTATATATAAACAAAAATTTAAAGAGGAGATTGACCGAATGCTTGAAGCCAGCATAATTGAACCAGTCAAGGAATTAGAGTGTATAATCTCGATGGTCGTATAGGAAAAGAATAAAGGAAGAGGGATTAGGATATGCGTTGACTTGCGGAAGTTGAACGATGCATGCCTACATGACCCATCCGCTACACCGTTCACGGATGAAGTGATAGAGAATGTGGGGAGACACGAAGCGTACTCATTCACCAATGGATTCTCAGGTTACCATCAGATTAAGATAGCACATAAGGATAGATACAATACGACAATCATGACAGAATGGGGATCCTACCAATATACAGTCATGCACCAGCACCGAAAACAGTCTGTCAGCTACGAGCGACGTTAGGACACACATGATACTATCGGAAATTTATCAGAGGATATGCGCAGATCACAACACCAATGGAAAAACAACTAAGGAAGGATACAAAGTACCGATGGAACAATGAGTTTCAACATGGTTTGGATACCTTGAAGGAAAAGATGGTCACTGCACCGATATTATTATTTTTGGACTAGGGAAAGGCATTCCATGTGCATGTAGATGCATCAGTGATAGCACTGGGAGATATCTTAGGGCAGCCAGGAGAAGGAGACTTGGATCACCCAATAGCATTTGCAAGAAGAAAACTATCTGAGTTAGAACATAATTATAACACAACGGAAAGAGAAGGCCTAGCTATGGTTTACGCACCTCAAAAGTTCTAACACTACTTACTGGGAAAACATTTTAAGATGTTTACAGATCACTCAACCCTAAAGTACCTAGAAAATAAGCCAGTGTTGGAGGGGAGAATCTGTCGATGGTTACTATTATTCCAGAAATTTGAATTCAAAGTAATCGTCGAACTAGGGAAACTAAATGAAATCCCTCACCACCTATCACAGGTCACAAATGGATAAGAACCCACAATCTTTGAAGACAACTTCCCGGATGTACAGTTGTTCTCGGTACAAATTTCCGATGACTACTTCGCAGAGATCATCTAGTACTTAAGCACAGATACCGCACCACAAGAGTATACCACTGCGTAGAAGAATAACCTGGTAGTTCGTGCATCTGACTATCAACTGATCGCACAACATCTATATAAAATGGGTGCAGATAACATCTTACAAAGGTATGTTCTTAAGCATGAACGACCAAGGATTCTATTAGAATCCCACGAGGGATTGGTGGGAGGACATTATGCAGGAAAAGATACTGCACAGAAGGTACTTTGTGCAGGACTATGGTGGCCAATGATCCATAGGGACTCGAAATAATACTGTCAGGGATGTGATGTCTGTCAAAGGGTCGGCAAACCCAACAGAATGGATGAGATGTAGTTACAACTGCAAGTGACACTATAGGAATTTGATAAATGGGCAATAGAATTTTTGGGACCTATTAACCCACCAACCAAAATATCAAGGGCAATATACATCATCACCGCAATGAAATACCTAACAAGATGGGTGGAAGATGCACTAGTAAAGGACTGTAGCGTAGAGACCATTGCACACTTTCTATTCGAAAAAATCATTACTGGGTTTTGGTGCCCAAGATTTCTGATGAGTGATCAAGGAACGCATTTCATGAATAGAACCATTCGTGCGATGCTTGAATAATTTGAAGTTCACCACCAGAAAATCACACCGTATCACCCACAAGCGAATGACACAGTAGAAGCCTTCAAAAAAATTCTAGAGAACGCATTGACAAAGATCTGTAATGTCAACAGAGACGACTGTGATCTCAAAGTACTAGAAGTATTATGGGTGTATAGGATGAAATGTAAGAATATGATAGGGAACACACCATTCAAACTTGTCTACGACCAAGAAGCAGTAGTACCATTGGAATTTCTAATACCCAGCTTACGCATAGCTTCTATCACACAAATTCCAGAGCGCGATGCGATATAAGAAAGGTTGCATAAGCTATTAGAAATGAAGGAAGACGAAATCCTAGAAATATTCCATCAACAAGTACAGAAGGCCATAGACAAAGCATGGAACGATCAACACATTAAGAAGAAGACTTTCACGGAAGGAGATCTAGTATTTCTCTACGATAGGAAATCCTTTCAACACCTAGGAAAGATGAGAATGCATTGGTTAGTACCATATGAGGTAAAATATGTAGAAAATGATAGAGCTATACAACTAAGAGATCTATCAGGAATAGACCTCCGAGGAATAATCAATGGGAGCCAACTANAAAAAAAAAAAAAAAAAAAACCAATGGGGGGGAAAAGCCGAAAAGCCGTGAACAAGCCACAGGACGCTTGAAACATGAATGAAGTAAAGGAAAGAGTAACGGTCACATGCCTAATACAAACAAGAAGGAAATGGAAAGTCGTCAAAAATCAAGACGACAGGACAACACAAAGCGGAATTAAGGCACGACAAGGACTGATGGAAGGTCACATTAAACATGCCAACTGGAAACAACCAGAGAAGCATACTGGAAAGTACAAAACTTCCACACATGCATTGAATCCACAGTTATGGTGCAACAATCACATCATGGAGGAAGAGTCTTCAATAAGCTTCAGGACAATCTCCTACATAATGCGAGCATAGAAGCAACTTGTCTATTCGCTAAAGAAGAATACAGAGAGAGAAATGATAGTTCGAACAAACAGAGTGAGAACACAGACCTCTATAGACAACAGATTCTTGACACTCACCACTATGGTAGCACTGAAGTCCTCTGAACCAGGCTCGACCATCAGGCCGACCAGAGTTCAAACTAGGTCACGAGGACCACTGGAAGAAAATGAGCAACAACAACCGAAGACCGTCGACATTGATGAGATCCCATCCCCAAAGATACCATTAGTGATCCCTACACAGATACTAGAAGAGATTCAGCAACCACAACTAGAGGAACTAAAAGAGGATATGCAAGCAGAATAGTGGGAACCTCCGAATGAAGAAGAGGAACTTCAACAGGAAGTGTTCCCAAGAAGCACCAAACCAACCACGTAAGGTAACGTCACAACACAAAATCGATAATCAGAAGGGAAATCCGACAATCTAAAAGCACCCATATTTGATCAACAGACATAAGAGACCACGGGAACTACCTTAGCTTGGCCAGAATGGCTTACAGGGAAACAAACAGGGATTGCTGGAACTTCATACCTGTTAGGGGTCCTATAATTATAGGCGAGTCGATTCTTCGACTGTTGATTTGGCATCTCTCCTGGTGACGAAGCATGGCTCAGGTGATTCTATTTTCCTCCCTCCATTCTTGTCGCTCAATCCCCTATCACCCTGCTACATCCTTCGTACACACTGCACCCTCTCCCCCTTGTCCTTTGTCAGCCTCCATTATCCCACCTTCCATCCCTGCATAAATGGACTTAGGATGAACAAAAGAAATATTAGTAAAGTTAGTCTAGATTAGAATCAATAAATAAATGACTATTTAATAATTAATTAATTCTTTTTATTAATTAATTAATTATTAATTAAGTTGAAAAAACTAAGTTAGTAAATAAATTAGTAATTAGGATTAGTTTAATTAAATAAAACTATTAAATAAACACAAAATATTAAAAAACATTAAAAAAGCAAAAAGAAATAAAATATGTTAAAATATATAAAATATTATAATAAGTATTATAATACATTAAATAATCTAAATAAACTAAATAACATAAAAACTAAACCAAAACCAAACATAATATATAATATAAACAACATTTAAAAAACATAAAAAATAGAACATGAAACATAAAACAAAAAATAAAAATTAAAAAAAACAAACTTAATCCTAAGTCTAAACCCCTACGTACCCTCTTCCCCACCTACCTCCACT
>ML780382.1:394251-407261 GCA_009831015.1 Picea engelmannii
GCATGACCAAGCAGCCTAGAAAGACCAGGTATTCAAGTTCAAATTGCATTCAAGACATATTTGGTTTTATCTGCAATCATGTCTTGTCTTTTTCTAAGCCTGGTCAGAAGTATATTGTTGAAGAGTATTTTGACCATCAGTCACTTGATGAGTCTCAAGAGACTAAGCCCCAAGTTGTAGAATATGTACATGCTCATACACCTGTGCACATCCCAGATGCACCTGTAGAATGCCTAGTGAGACATAAGCCTCATGCTTTGTCTCCTACTCCTGCTGAACCTCTGGATGTTTGTAAGCCCCTTGATTCATCTCCTGTGATTGCAAAAGTCCCAGACAGATACAAGCCTCTAGAGTTGCCTCCTATTCTCCATGATTTCCTGGTTAATTACATCAATAATCTGCCTAGGTTTGATAGAGAAAATGAGAAGATCACTGCTGAAAAGCATGTTCAAAACCTTGAAGATTTCCTTGACCTTTATGAGGTTGAAGATGATGATGTCTACATCAGAATGTTTTCCCTGTCTCTGGGAGGTAAATTCAAAGATTGGTTTAAGAACCTTCCTGCGGCAAGCATCAACAATTTTCAGCAGTTCATGCAAGTTTTCTTGGATAGGTGGGTAATCAGGGGAAATGTTTTCATTCTCTTAGAAGAGTATGAACACTTGAAAAGAAAGCCAGGGGAGACAATACATCAGTTTTCAGCCAGATTCAATCAGGCATATCATGCTATACCTGCTGATATAAGGCCACCCCCAGGAGCTGCCCACTTGCATTACCCAGATGCATTCGATCCTGAGATGACCTTTCAGTTAAGAGAAAGGAACACTACTAGCCTTGAAGAAATGCAGAATATTGTTGTTGATGTGGAGACCAACTTGCTGATCAAGAGGTCACAGTTGAAGGATAAAGAAATGGAGCAGCTGAAAACATCAGAAGATAAACTGCAGATTTTGGTCAGTACCATTGAGAAGCTGATGTAGAAGATTAACATACAAGAGGAGCTTATTGTCCAAAAAATTCATGGTCCCTTGGTCTCTGAGAAAGAAAGTGTCACAGTTCCTAAACATGTGGCTGCACACCCTTGGTACCATGGTTTGAATGATGATTTGTTCATGTATTCCATTCACAGCACAGTCAAAGATGAAGCTCCATCTCCACTTGTAGAGGAACAATTGGCCGACATGATGTGCATGTTCAATGGCATTTCATCCGTGGATGATTTACCCAAGTGGGATCAGTATGATGACGATCCTGAAGCTGAAACAGAGGTTGATTGTTTAGAGAAACCGACAACATGTCATTGGCTGGAAGAAGATCATTTACCATTCAGATGTGACAATCAACCCTTGCACAACAGTCATTACAGCGATGGAGAAGAGACAGAAAATCTCGGAGTAAGTGAAATAACTTTGCCTATATGTTTCTCATCTCTTCAATTCCTGAAAAGAAACTCTAGGCCAGTTGTAAACAGTAAAGAAAAAATGTCTCTGACCAATCAATCGATGATATCATTAAGGATACAGAGGCTATTCTAAACCCAGTATCGCAGCCCTTGACACACATTGATTTTCAAATTCTTGATGATAGCTTAGAGCCTGAGACAAATTATGATTTAATCCAAAAGAACTCTGTACCATTGTGTTTTAAATCATTTCAAGTTTTGAAGGAGACTCTTGGACAAGTGTTGAAGGATGAATACATAAACTAGCAAGAAACTTCATTTGAGTCAATGCAACAGTCTTGTCAGTCTTTTCAGGATCCAATAGTTGATCAGTTGGATGGCCTGTGTTGCCAAAATTATTCCTCATCCTCCAGTCATGAAACAAAATGCTGTTATGATATTGACATGGTCAGGCAATCAGATTCTCTGTCTTTTGCAGCAGAGGCATCATTTCAGACACCATCAGAGCATCCACCATCATATGAGGAAGTGTTGAAAGACACAGAAGGCATAGCTGAAAAATCGAGTCTTGATGCTGAGTTGTTTGAGGTTGAAAACCAAAAGATGGGCCAAACCTATACTGATCCTGTAGCTGCGTATATGGAGAAATTTCTTAGTACAGGATATTTTTCTGTTGCTGATGTTTTTCCTATTATTTGGGTTGATCAAATCTTATGCAAGGGAAAGCAGGGTGGAAGTTACTCTCAAGCATGAGTAACAGACTTATTTCTGAGTCTCATCACAGATAGTGAAAGAACGAAGCCATTAAATCAACTGCTGGATTGGCTCCATTGGCATTTTTCCATTACCTAGCTGAGCAATGATCGCAGTAGGGTAGGTAGGTAGGAAAATGAATAAGCTCATCATTCTGAGCATCTCTTTTTCAGCAGTGTTCATTTTATTTCATTTCAGTTGCAAGATCAAAACAAGGTACAGGTTGCAGAATAAGTTTTGGGATCAGACCAATGGATAAAGATATGGTCTGCATGTTCAGAGGTTTGTGGTTCTTAACACCTCCTGAAAGAAGCTGCCATCCCCAGGTGGAGCCTATGTTAGGGGTCCTATAATTATAGGCGAGTCGATTCTTCGACTGTTGATTTGGCATCTCTCTCGGTGACGAATCATGGCTCAGGTGATTCCGTTTTCCTCCCTCCATTCTTGTCACTCAATCCCCTATCACCCTGCTGCATCCTTCGTACACACTGCACCCTCTCCCCCTTGTCCTTTGTCAGCCTCCATTATCCCGCCTTCCATCCCTGCATAAATGGACTTAGGATGAACAAAATAAATATTAGTAAAGTTAGTCTAGATTAGAATCAATAAATAAATGACTATTTAATAATTAATTAATTCTTTTTATTAATTAATTAATTATTAATTAAGTTGAAAAAACTAAGTTAGTAAATAAATTAGTAATTAGGATTAATTTAATTAAATAAAACTATTAAATAAACACAAAATATTAAAAAACATTAAAAAACATTAAAAAAGCAAAAATATATAAAATATGTTAAAATATATAAAATATTATAATAAGTATTATAATACATTAAATAATCTAAATAAACTAAATAACATAAAAACTAAACCAAAAACAAACATAATATATAATATAAACAACATTTAAAAAACATAAAAAATAGAACATGAAACATAAAACAAAAAATAAAAATTAAAAAAAACAAACTTAATCCTAAGTCTAAACCCCTACGTACCCTCTTCCCCACCTACCTCCACTACCCACTCCCCCTACGTCACCCCCCACCTACCTCCACTACCCACTCCCCCTACATCACCCCACCTCACCATCCACTACCCACTCACACCTCCACCTTACCCCCTTTCACTTTCCACCCACACGCCCCCATCCTCCATACATAAAATTAATCCACGCTCCATATTCAATTCCGGACCCCCCCGTGGGTTCGACTTTTAACGAGGGGGGGGGTCCGGAATTTAAATAAAAACCCCATGCTAATCTAAACGGCCTGGATTTAATCCCCGAAATCAACCACCCAGGTTTAATTCCGGACCCCCCCGGGCGGTCTACGTTTAATGAGGGGGGGGGGGGTCTGGAATTACCGTTTCCCGCCAAAAAAACCACCTTTGCAAATTTTTACCATTTTTGCCCATTTTACCTTGTCATATTCCAGACCGATTGTTGAGCAAACGGAGACGAATTTTAAAAATCCGAGAGAGGTTTTTGGTCAGCACAGGATGAGGAACAAAAATCTCTCCCAGTTTTTCGAACAGCATCACGAGCAGAGAGAGTCGAAGGCATCTTCGAGGCCTATTTTTCCAGATTTGCCATTTTCCGTTTCAGTCCCGATCTTTCAGGAGCTGTCACGACCAGCTGGGGACGAATTCGTCGAAACCAAAAGAGTTTTTTGTCCAACACATGTCCATATACAATAACCTCTTTCATTTTTCTCCCAGGTGTCATATTTGAAGAGAGAATCACGTCTGAACGGACCCCTGTTTCGCAGAAAAACGGTCCATTTTTCATGACAGAAAACTCCGAATTTCGTGGGAGTGGTGGCTATTTTGGGCCGAGGCAGCTGAAACGACTCTCGAAAATTGTGGAAGAGACCTATACTATTTATTGAGATGATTTTAATGTAAAAGGGTTGGATCTTCACGCCCTGTGGCTATCAAGCTGTAACATTTTTGAATAGATCGGCCATTAATGAAAGAGGCACTTTACAAGATTCTTGTGCATGTTCACTGGTGATGTGATTCTCTCAGTTAAAGTTTTTCTTGCTCTGTAATCATCTCGTTTTATGAAACTAATCTTTAAGAGTAGCGTATGTCTCAGGATTTATCTCCGATACCCTGTTTCTGATTCTAAAGATTTGAATGTTCATCTTCTAAATATCTTCAAATAAGAGATTCTTAAGTGCTTGTTGGTTGGAGTTATTTCCTTATCTTTTCTTCTGATCATCATTTGAATTATTAAAGATCCAGTGAGTGTGTTATCTCGCCTTGTGAAGGGTTTCTTCAGCATTTCTGGTTGTGTCTCAGATTTTATTAAATACAGACCCCATAGCCCAATGGAGGAGTTGACTGTCTCAACCAATTCAAAAAACACTTTGACAACAAACCCTTGTTCTTCATAACTAGCCTAATATTTATGCAAACAAATCTATATCAGACAGAGAGATCCCTCTTTGAGTCTTGGAGGGATAGATCCAAGACTCGAAGTGGTTCTCATGTTGCCTCTGTGATTTCCTTTCAGCCTTGGGCAAATTACAGAGTGCTAACAGTACCAAGAACCACAGCAGGATGACAAAATTCTGATACCGAGCTCACCTTGCAAGAAACCAACAACATAAATTGTTCTACCATGCATACTGGAGGGAGTATAGGTAGAACCACAGTTACTAGGTCATGTTGGGAAGCTCAAGTATTCTGACCATGATGTCTCAGACAACACTAAGTACCTATAACTTGCACCCAGAGTGTATATGAAGAACATAGTGGTTAACCAACTTGGATAAACAATCAGTCAGCCGCATCAGTGGGCAGTTGGACTAGATCAAAATAGCATTTTAGGACTGTTACAACTCCCACACTTTGGTAGAGGCCAGTACGCAACTGCATGCATCAAGAAGCTATTAGCAATTACACAACGAGGGGATATATGGCTCAATAGACCCATCCCCATAATAGTGGACCTTATCGCTTAGATAACAGGACTACCCAGTCGGGGTATGGACCCCACACTGATTTTGAATGATAAATCCAATGAAAAAGCATTAGCAAAGGAAATGAAGAAGAAATACGACACAATGAGGGGAAAATGGGCCATTATAATCAAATAGATCAACAACCCAGCAACACAATCGGGAGAAACAATTTTAGCCTATAAGTTGCTAAGGAAATGCCACAAAGATGAAGTACCAGTAGGAGTCATTGTAGTTGCAACTCAGTGCACAGAAGTAACCTTCATGAGATGGGTTCTCTATCTATTAAACTTATTCCAAATGGACTGCAGGGATGCATAGGAACTTGGCACAAAATTTCATTACTCATGGTTGATAACCCTTATAGACTTCATGGGTTGGCGGGAACCAGAATATGTAGTTTTTGCTACAAGACCACAACCCGAGAAAGTGAGATATCGAGTACTGAGATCAGGGCCACAGACCAGACAAAAGAGGAACAATGGAATCATCTTTGAAGCATACCTATAGGATATATAGGAAGCCATTAACCGATCATGGAGAATAACACCAGAAGTCGTTGAGCGATATGGGAACATCACTAACTTTTGGGCAACAAAGCAAGCCATGTGGATACAACCAAGGAAGGATCCTGATAAGAAGTGGCTATCAATGCACTACTTCATCACGAAAGGGGATATAGACATGGTCATCAAAAAATGGCTTGTTGAATGGAAGATCCCATCCATTCCCCCAGAAGTACCGAACGAACCAACAAAAGGAGAGGCAATGCAGACAGAAACAAAACCTCCATAAAAACCAGTGCCCAAGAAACCAAGGATGGTCCAAAACAAACCACCTCCAACAAGAAAAGGGTCAGAGAAGATAGGAACCCAGAAGGGGTAGAAAGAAACCAATGAACAGCCAAAGAAAACTAAGGGAACGCAACAGACTACCCCAAACCCCACCACACAGGAGCTCTAGGGGAATAAGATACTGGCTAAATCAAAGGTGCAATGAGTGTCACCAGACCTGACGATCACGGAGGATGATGGAGAAATGATCGCCATAATGGTCCCGAATTGTCTGGCAAAAGACTTTGACCACAAAACACATCACAGGGATAAGCTACAGAAAGAGCTGGCAGAAATACGACAACTCTTCAAGACACTCGGAGAAGACCAGAGCACAAGTAGTAGTAGAGGCATAGAGAAGTTGACAACAAAAACCAACGAAACAGTGGAGATCAAAGAATGAGACCCAGTTCTTCCAATGCCACACACATCCACAACAGTCCACATAAAACTGTACATGTTGCGAATGGATGAAATAGTGGGACAGACACCACTGAAGGATTTGGACCACATTCAATTGGTCTTGACACATATGTTGTCAAGGGAACTGTACAAACTATAGGTTAGCTTCGACCATGAGATGCAGTATCGGGCGCATAAGAACTTAGTCGAGCTACAGAAAACAAAAAAGTAGCGGGAAGCACTAGAAAAAGAGTATGGGCAGGCCAAATTATAAACTCAGAAGGATATGGAACACAAGAACGAGTTGGAATGCAGAGTGGGAAAAATGTTTGGGAAACTTCCAAACATCGTGGAAGGAAACAAACTCCCAGCCATAGAAAAGATCGATCAGATTACGCAGGCAATTGCACAATACCAGAATGAGATCGGGGATCTCCGAAAACATTTAACACCAACAACTCCACTAGCAGTAAAGGAGAAAAGGAGGCAGGCAGAAACAATGGAAATACAGGAGATGGAGAAACAGGTTAGCACAGCAGCTGAATTGCTCGACAAAGTGGTGCAACTTTGGACAAGACTAGAGGAGGATCCACAGGTTCAATGTTGGGACCAGGAAGAGGAAAGGATCAATGCAATGATTCAAGAACTCAAGAAGAAGAAAAATATTGTATCGATCCTAGAAAATGTAAAGGGAATGCAAGAGTTGAATAATATGCATGCATAACTCATCACTGCACAAACACAGAAACAGGAGCGGCATGCTCAAACAAAACCATTACAGGAACGAGTAGAAAAAGCACTCGCACAGGAAGAAGCGGATAGAGAACAGATGGCGCATACCCACGTAGAATGCGCAGGACTACTGAGCGATGAAGTGGTCGTTCAGGTAGTCGAAACCATTAAGGAGAAGATCGTGCAGGCACTGACAACAACAGTAGAGATAAGGGGAGGGTTCCAAATGATCACTGAAGAGATCAAGGCAACTCAGAAATATTAGGTGACTCAGGACGAGTCACATGTCAATGTTGGGGGCCTATTGGCAATAGGCCAAAATGGGAAAGAAGGTGTGCATGAAGAAGAACGACAGCTGGAAGAGAAATCATGGGAAGGAAAGCATGTGGGAGGAAAGCGACAACTAGCAAGAATTACAACAAACGCGCATGAAAGAAGGAGGCGATAATTGGAAGGAAGCAGTGAACGCATGCGGAGAAGGAAGACCTAATGAAATAAGAGTTAGGGTTTTTGGTAAGAGTTTTTTTGTAAATGGCTGAAGAGAATGATAGATATAAATATAGGTAAGAAGGTATCAAAAAGGGGTTCATCATTCAAGAGTTCATAGATTCAAAAGTTCAGAGAGAGTGTGAAGGTTGAGCTTCCATTGTATGGGATGTTTCGATAAGAGAAACACTTGTATCGAGAGAGCTAAGTGGGTAGTAGATCTTGAGGATCAGATTGCAGGCTTGGGAGCCTGGTGCGATCTAGTTCGCCTCACAAAGATCTTGTCGATCCAAGAAGAATTGTAAGTGTGAGGCACGAGAATTGCAGAACTATCATAATAAGAGAGCCAAGAGACAAATCTTTGTGGACATAGGCCCAGGAGGGATTGAACCATGGTAATACCTGTGTAATGTGATGAAGACATGCATCTCTCTACTTATTATTGTTAGTTAAATGCTAGATGTGATGAATGAATGAGTTATTATACTGTTAGTTCATTTTTGTTGCACCGTTAAATTCTAAAGTTCAGATAACAATAATTTGTAATACAATTAATAAGTAGTGTCATAGAATGCAGACCCTCTATCACCTACAAAATCCTAGGCTGTAAACACCTGAGTCTTACAACCACCCATAAAAGTTATCTCAGGTGAGATTGTGTAGTGCATTCTGTGTGTTGCGTTGCCTTCTGGTTCACCAGAAGGGATGATAGTTTTAGGCTTTGTTGGTAACCTGAAAGATATGAACCCCGAGTCTGTAGCACATAGTTATCTGGTAGATTAAAGAACCAACACATAGATTTCAACCTATCCATTTTCTTAATATTGTTTTCTCTTAGTTGACATGCCACAAGTGTCAAAGTTTAATTTTTTTTAATACCCTTGTTAGGCTCCAATCTACTGATGTAAATTAGAGTGCAAATGATTGTCAATCCGATGTTTGTAAGACTTGCAGGCACATCCAAAATATATGGATTTAGAGATAACTTTTATTCTTTCAATGGGAATAAACCAAAACCTATTCTAAGAGATGAATATGGAGAAGATGCTAAGATTATGTTCAGAAGTCATTTTCATAGATCTCACGACAGTAATCAACAATTATTTCCTAAAGGGAATTTCAACAGTAAACATTCAAAGAGACATTCAAATACTAGCTCAGAGGCTTATCAATGCTAGAAAGACAAAACTCTTATTCAAGAGATGCATTCATTGTTTTCTTTCATTCATTAGCAATCTTCACCAATTCTTGTTAAATAAAAAGTATTGAAAGCATAAATAACTCAAAAAGCATTTATGATCATCCTAATGCTTGAAAGAAAACCACACATTGAATTCTTATTCAAGAAATCATTCACAACATGAGTAAGGCTTTGAAACATTAAGAATATTACTTAACTATGGAATTCATCTAACTACAACAAAGATATGAATAAAACTCATCTACAGCAAGATCTAATCTAAAACATGTATCAAAGATTACTTGAAAAGAACATAAAGGAATTGTTGGCCAATGTTTAACAGGTAGCGTATGCTTGTCATTGATGGCAAGTACAACAGTGAAGATGGGAGGATCAGAGTGTGCATTGATGGACAAACAGGAACAACTAAAGATCAGGAGGAATTAGCACAGAGTCGAATGCAGTGCGTAGGTGTGCACTAGGGATGAGGTTAACTCATGACTAAAGCTCAAGGGAGATAGCGTAATTAGGATCACAGGTGGATCAAAGGTCGAGGCCTTTGACACTTAGAAATTCTTCCAAGTAAGAAGGATGTGTAATCTTGGAGGAGAAGCGTTGGTGATCATTGGATCCCATCCCGAATTCTCGATGACCGTCAGATCTCAATGTAGACAAGGGGAGCGCGCAGATATGGAGGATAGATCTTGGGCTTTAGATCCGAGCGCAGGGTCCGAACACCGATGGATCGAGGAGAACCTGCACATTCTTTAAATTGCAAGGAGTAGAGGTCTCACAAAATCCCGAAAGAAGGAGGACCATCCATCTTCAGGAAGGACACGTGGGGATAGATCATTAGTTCATTGACTGGAGAGTCAAAGGAACGATGTTACCTAACCTTTCGAAATCGCGATATTTGAAATCACGATCTAATATCAGCCGTCAAATTAAGGTTGAATCTGGACTGATTATTACAGTCCATGTCGGAGTTTCGGGGATCGAGAGTTGGAGATATCAAGTAATATCATTCATAAAATTCCCGATTTCGCGATATGTGAAATCACGACTTAATCACAGTCGTTGAATCAAGATCATATCTGGACCATTGATCCAAATCCATATCAGAGTTTCAAGAATCGCGACATGGAGAGGGAAAAGAAACAATGCAACAAGAATTGCGAAATCGCCATTTAATCGCATCCATTGAATCAAGGTTTGATCTGGACTGTTGATCTCAGTACATTTTGGAGTTTCGTGGATTGAGAGTTGAAGAGGTTAAAGAATAATAACCACAGGAATCCCAAAATAGCGATATGCGATATTGCGATTTAATCGCAGCCGTCAGATCAAGATGTGATCTAGACCGTCGATCCGACTCACGTCAGGATACCACGTCAGCTAGGAACACGTGTCACAACCAGGTAATGCCAAGTGTCATACTGATTCAACATTTTAGGCACGTATAAGTCACGAATCAGAGTGACACGTGGCAGTATTCAACAAGTGTCAATCCACGTGTGATGTCAGTAGATTTACACCACTTCAGAGTTTCGATAATTGAGAGATGGACAGATGTTATAAGACAAGGAGGGGCTAAAGGGAACGCGCCTTGGCGCACGGTCACGTGGAGAACAGATGACAAGTGGGGAGGAGAACGATACAAAAGGTGACACGAAATGAATGGAGCCCTTCCTCGATACCCCACCATTCCGGACCCCCCCCCCTTTAATTAAAGGCAGAATGGCAAAGGGAGTCCGGAATCACTTGAGCGTCGTTGATCTAGGTGCTTTAATCCTAGACGCTCGAGAGATGTGTGCCCAATTCTGGACCCCCCCCTCCGCTTAACTATAGAATGGCAGGGGGGCTCCAGAATCCAATCCTGACCGTAGATCTGGGAGCACAGATTATGGCCGTCCATATTTGCTCGCTGCATATCCAACGGTGCAAATGAATTTGAACAATATCGGAGGGCAACTGTAGAACAACATAGTATAACTTCCAGAAACCACTGATGGTTTCAGCCAGAGGACTCGAAGACACTTGGGGATGATTGATAGAGAAGGTGAAGAGCCTCTAAGAATATTCAATAGGGATGAAGATGTTCGTGGAGGCGATTAACAGTTGGATGGGCATTGAGGCCTGTAACTGAAATAGAGAAGGTGAGCTTGACTTTCACAGAGAAGACGAAGAGTCTCAACTACCAGAGAGAAAAAGGAATCTCGGCATAACACCTAGTGATGATAGACACAGGGGTTGAACTTCCAGAGAAGTTGAAGAGTCACGATGATGATCACGCAGAGCACTTGAGATGTGGAGGATATTGGCGCGGTATGACCATGCAGAGGAATGGAGAATATTGCATGCACAAGATGCACATAAGCTATATATACACGGTACAGAGAAGAGAAGTGTGGGGGTTGTTGTTGGAGTTTCTATGGTTGTTGTTGTCATGGGGAAAATTCAAGTGTGAACAAGGAGGCAGAGCATAGGAGCAGAAATGCATAGTAGAGGAAGGTTGCATTGAAGGGATATGGTGCAGAGACTATAAAAGGCATAAGAACAGAAAGTGCAAGGGGCGTGCAGAAGACAGTGATGCAGATAGGGAAGAGCAGCGTAACAGAACAACAATCGGGCTGGTAAGCCATTGAATAATATTATATCTTTGTAATAAGTTTCAGTAACAAAGAATTTATAAACCAGGGTGGTTGGGAGGTGCTAGGGAGGACTGGTTTCCTCAAAGGTTCAAGTGGGTGCTTGAACACAGGGAGTTGGTGCTTCCTTCTAGTTGATGCTAGAGAAACCAGGGAGTTGGTGCTAGAGAAACCAGGGAGTTGGTGCTTCCTTCTAGTTGGTGATAGAGAAACTAGGGAGTTGGTGCTTCCTTCTAGTTGGTGCTAGAGAAACCAGGGAGTTGGTGCTTCCTTCTAGTTGGTGCTAGAGAAACTAGGGGGTTGGTGCTTCCTTCTAGTGGGTGCTAGAGAAATCATAGAGTCGGTGCTCTCAGCAAGTTGCAGCTTTCAAAAACAAAGGTTGTAGCCTCACAATGATTTGGTGCTCATATGTATGATAATGTAAAGAATGTAGATAATACTTATCATATAAAGAAAATGAGGTTTTTACCCTGTATGGGTTTCCTCAAGAATTATCTGTCTCTGTTTTTCTCATATATGTGACTGCTGCTGAATGTGCCTTTGTTTATCTCTCTGCATTATTGTGATCATCATTGAGTGCCTTGTAAAGATTTTAAAAGAAGCATTATTGTTTAAGCATGATAACAACTGATTCACCCCCCCTCTTAGTTGTCCAACAATTGGTATCAGAGCTGGACCCTTTTATCTAAGGGTAGATCCTAGAGCTTAAACATGTCAAGCCATGAAGGAAATTCAACCAATAAGGTCCCTCTGTTCAATGGAACAAACTTTGCCTTCTGGAAAGTTAGAATGAGAACCTACATAATGGCTTTAGGTGCAGATGTTTGGGATGTGGTAGATACTGGGTATGTAAAGCCAGTTTTTCTAGCTAATAAGGATGACAAACTAGAATTTAGCTTCAATGCTAAGGCTATGAATGCTATCTTGAGTGGGCTTACAGAAGCAAAATTCGTAAAAGCTATGCACCTAGAAACTGCCAAAGAAATGTGGGACAAACTCATTAGCAGTTATGAGGGTAATGAGAAGGTAAATGATGCAAAGCTTCAAACCTACAGAATACAGTTTGAACAACTGAAGATGAAGGAAGATGAAACTATCGGTAAATACTTTTTGAGAATAGAAGAAATGGTAAATGCAATGAAGGCACTTGGTGAAACAATTGAGGAATCTTCTTTAGTTCAGAAAATATTGAGAAATCTCCCAGATAGGTTCAACCGGAAGGTCTCTTCTATAGAAGAACTTAATGATTTAAAAACCTTACAGTTTGATTAACTTCTAGGAACACTGACTGCATATGAGATGATAATAGTTAAAGATAAACCCACCTCCAGAGAATCATCATTTAAATAAGACAAGAATGAGGATTCTGAGCCCGATGAAATTGAAGAAAACTTTGTGAAGAGACTGAAGAAGGGATTGGGAAAATACAAAGGTAAACTGCCATTCAAATTCTTTAACTATTGAAGGATAGGTCATTTTGAAAATAAATGTCCACACAAGAAACATGATCAGAACTATGAAGGTGAAGAGAAGCACAAATCCAGGAGATTTGATAAAAAGAAAAGTTTATGTGTAAACAATGATGACTCCTCAGAAGACACCGAT
>ML780382.1:414224-441208 GCA_009831015.1 Picea engelmannii
AGAGAAACCAGGGAGTTGGTGCTTCCTTCTAGTTGGTGCTAGAGAAACCAGGGATTTGGTGCTTCCTTCTAGTTGGTGCTAGAGAAACAAGGGAGTTGGTTCTTCCTTCTAGTTGGTGCTCGAGAAACCAGGGGGTTGGTGCTTCCTTCTAGTGGGTGCTAGAGAAATTAGAGAGTCGGGGCTCTCAGCAAGTTGCAGGTTTAAAAAACAGAGGTTGTAGCCTCACAATGAGTTGGTGCTCATATGTATGATAATGTAAAGAATGTAGATAATACTTATCATATAAAGAAAAGGAGGTTTTTACCCTATATGGGTTTCCTCAAGAATTATCTATCTCTGTCTTTCTCATATATGTGACTGATGCTGAATGTGCCTTTGTTTATCTCTCTGCATTATTGTGATCATCATTGAGTGCCTTGTAAAGATTTTAAAAGAAGCATTATTGTTTAAGCACGGTAACAACTGATTCACCCCCCCCTCTCAGTTGTCCAACAGGAAGAGTGTACTAGTTTGGCAAAGGGGGCCCTCCAATGCTTCACTTGTACCCTTGAGTCGTCTCAGCTAAGAATGAACTTCCAGCAGAATTCAGATCATCATATCATAGAAATTATCAAGAACAAAATGCAGAACTGATCTCAAGATTGCAAATTCAAAGTTTCTTCATTCACATCAAGGGTGTCATACTAGTCTATGTCTTAGAGTATTTATACAAGAGTTTTGAAACTAATAATGCTAATAAACCTCCTAAATATCATGATAAGATCAATAAAATATGATAGGAAGGTCGAATACCCCCTTCACATCCATAAAATATGAACAAATCCCAAGAAAATCTAAAACTGTCCATGATTTTACGCTAAAACAGGGTATTTTCTACTGAAGTGGCCATGTTTGACCAGTGTTGACCAGACACCTGGAAAGCTCAGATCTCGAAGATGATAGGTAATCATCCATCCTTGTACATCAAGGATCATGACCCAAGTCTCATATTTCGTCCAGCTATCCTGCAAGTACACGTACCTAGGAGCAGTTACGGGATTTAGTCAAATCCTGTAATTTCTGATAAATTTTTAATTTTAATGCCAAAAATTCGAAAATTCAATTCTTAAGCTAAAGAATGATAAATGTACCTTTCATAAGATATTTTATGGAAAATATGGAATGATATGAAGGAAAAATGGATGGTTTTGGAGGCAAAAGTATAGTTTATAGAGTGAAAGGAAGCATAAAAATGTACTCAACAACCCCTTTATCTTTGTTGAGTTGTCGCACATTTTTGTGTGGCATAGTTGTTGATATTCTCTTTTCCTTAGTAACCCTTGATCTTAGGTGAAATTTCACCCTTGTTGAGTTTGAATAGATTTAGAATTATTCATTTTCTTATTACCCCTTTCTAATTGTTGACATGGCACAAGAGTCAAAGTTTTATTTTTCTTAGTACCCCTCTATCTCTATTAATGTGTCACCCTTTTTTGTGTGGCATGGGTGTTAAGCTTCCATTTTCCTTAGTAACCATTGCTATTTTGTTAGATGGCAATTTTTTTGAGTTGGAATAGTTTTCCACCTCTTGTTTTTCTTAGTACCCCTTTCTCCTTGTTGAGAAGGCATGGGTGTCAAACTTTTATTTTTCTTAATACCCCTTTATCTCTATTGAGGTGACACACTTTATTGTGTGGCATAGATGTTGAACTTATAGTTTCCTTAGTACCCATTTCTCTTAGGTGATGTATCGCCCTTGCTAAGTTGGCATAGATTTCGACCTATTTATTTTATTGGTATCCCTTTCTCCTTTTTAACATGGCATATGTGTCAAAATTTCATTCTTCTTAGTACTTGTTTATATTTGTTGGTGTGTCGCCCTTTTTTATGTGGCATAGGTGTTGAAATTCTATTTTCCTTAGTATCCATTTCTATTGGGTGACATGTCACCCTTGATGAGCTGGCATAGATTTCAACCTCTTTCTTTTCTTAGTACCTCTTTCTCCTTGTTGACATGGTGTGGGTGTCAAATGTTTATTTTTCTTAGTAACCCTTTATCTTTGTTGACATGTATCCATGTTTTGTGTGGCATAGGTGTTGAACTTATATTTTCCTTAGTATCCATTTATCTTAGGTGAGATGTCACCCTTTCTGAATTGACATAACTTTCAACCTCTTCATTTTATATGTACCCCTTTCTCCCTATTGACATGGCATGGGTGTCAAAATTTCATTTTTCTTAGTACCCCTTTATCTTTGTTGATGTGCCAACCTTTTTTGTGTAGAATATTTGTTTAAATTATATTTTCCTTAGAGCCCCTTGCTCTTTTTTGATGTGTCACCTTGCCGAGTTTTCATAAATTTCTAACTCTTCATTTCTTAGTACCCCTTTCTCCTTGGTTACATGGCATGAGTTTCAATCTTATATTTTCTTAGTACCCGATTATCTCCCTTGATTTGTCACCCTTTTTTGTTTGGCATAGGTGTTGAAGTTTTATTTTCCTTAGTAGCCCTTTCTCTTAGGTGACATGTCACCATTGTTTAATTTGAATAGTTTTCTACCTCTTCATTTTCTTAGTATCCCTTTATCCTTGTTGACATGGCAGAGGTGTCAAACTTTTATTTTTCTTAGTACCCCTTGATCTCTATTGATGTGTCACCCTTTTTTGTGTGGCATAGGTGTTGAACTTGTGTTTTCCTTAGTAACCCTTGCTCTTTTATGACATGCCATATTTGTTGATTTGGCATATATTTCCACCACTTTATTTTCTTAGTACCCCTTTCCCCTTGTTGACAAGGCATAGGTGTCAAACATTTATTTTTCTTAGTACCCCCTTATCTCTATTGATGTGTCACCCTTTTTTGTGTAGAATAGGTCTTGAACTTATCTTCTACTTAGTACCCCTTTCTCTTAGGTGACGGTTCACCCTTTCTCTTAGATATATTTTCCTTAGTACCTCTTTCTCCTTGTTGATATGGCACGGGTGTCAATTTTTTTTTTTCGTAGTACCCATTTATCTTTATTGACATGTCATCCTTTTTTGTTTGGAATAGGTGTTGAACTTCTCTTTTCTTTAGTACCCATTGCTATTAAGTGACTTTTCACCCTTGTTGAGTTTGCATTTATTTCGACTTGTTTGTTTTCTTAGTACCCCTTTCTTGTTGTTGACATGGCACAGGTGTCAAACTTTTATTTTCCCTAGTAACCATTCATCTTTGTTGACATGTCAACCTTTTTTGTGTGGCATAGGTGTTGAACATATTTGTTCCTTAGTAACCCTTGTTATTAGGTAACATGTCACCCTTTCTGAGTTTCAATATATTTCAACCTCTTTTTTTTGTTAGTACCCCTTTCTCATGTTTGACATGCAATGGGTATCAAAATTTTATTTTATTAGTACCTTTTTAACTCTGTTGTTGTGTCACCCTTTTTTGTTGAACTTATGTTTTCCTTAGTACCCATCGCTCTTTTGTGACATGTCACACTTTCTAAGTTTGCATATCTTTCCACCCCTTAATTTTCTTAGTACCCCTTTCTCCTTGGTTACATTGCAGACATGTTTTATTACGAATATTGTATTCTAAGAGTGGAGACTGTGAGACAAAGGAGAGGAAGTTTTAGCGGGTGTGTTGTAGGTTGTATCCCTTCATTTTTTTTAGTACCCCTTTATCTTTGTTGACGTGTCACCCTTTTTTGTGTGGCATAGTTGTTGAACTTATATTTTCCTTAGTACCCCTTTCTATTAGGCGACATGTAACCCTTTATTAGTTTGAATATTTTTCTACCTTTTCATTTTCTTAGTACCACTTTATCCTTGTTGACATGGCACATGTGTCAAACTTTTATTTTTCTTAGTACCCATTTATCTCTATTGCATGTCACCCTTTTTTGCATGACATAGATGTTTAAATTCTCTTTTCTTTAGCAATCCTTTCTCTTTTGTGATGTGTAACCTTTGTTGAGTTGGCATAGATTTTCACCTCTTCATTTTCTTAGTACCCCTTTATCTCTATTGATGTGTTGCCCATTTTTGTGTGGCATAGGTGTTGAAATTATATTTTCCTTATTACACCTTTCTCTTAGGTGAAATGTCAACCTTTCTGAGTTGGCATTGGTTTCGACCTCTTCATTTTCTTAGTACCCCTTTCTCTTGGTTGACATGCCACATGTGTCAAAATTAATTTTTATTAGTACCCCTTTATCTTCATTGACATGTCACCCTTTTTTATGTTGCTTAGTTTTTGAACTTATATTTTCCTTAGTACCCCTTCCTCTTTTGTGAAACATAACCCTTGTTGAGTTGCCATATCTTTCCAACCTGTTATTTTCATAGTACCCCTTTCTCCTTGGTTACATGGAATATGTGTCAAATTTTTTTTTCATTAGTACCCGTTTATCTCTGTTCACATGCCACCCTTTTTTGTGTGGGATAGGTGTTGAAATTCTATTTTCCTTAATACCCCTTTATCTTAGGTGAAATGTCACCCTTGTTGAGTTGGAATAACTTTCAACCTCTTTGTTTTCTTAGTACCCTTTTCTCCTTATTGACATGGCAAGGGTGTCAAACTTTTATTTTTCTTAGTACCCCTTTATCTCTATTGACGTGTCACCCTTTTTGTGTGTGGTATAGGTGTTGAAATTATCTTATCATTTTTTACCTTTTCACTTTTGTAAACCTTGAACAACTTTCTCATTGTCGACAAGGCATGGGTGTCAAACTTTGTTTTTTTTAGTATCCCTTTATCTCTGTTGACGTGTCATGATTTTTTGTGTGGAATAGGTGTTGAACTTTTATTTTCCTTAGTGCCCCTTGCTCTTAGGTGATGTATCGCACTTTATAATTTGGCATATCTTTCAACCTCTTCATTTTCTTATTACTGCTTTGTCTTAGTTGACATGCCACGAGTGTCAAAGTTTCATTTTTCTTAATACCCCTTTATCTTTGTTGAGGTGTCACAGGTTTTTGTATGGCATAGTTGTTGATCTTCTATTTTCCTTAGTAACCCTTGCTCTTAGGTGAGATTTCACTCTTGATGAGTTTGAATATATTTCAAATTCTTCGTTTTCTTATTACCCCTTTCTAATTGTCCACATGGCACGATAGTCAAATTTTTATTTTTCTTAGTATCCCACTATCTCTATTAATGTGTCACCCTTTTTTGTTTGGCATGGGTGTTAAGATTCTATTTTCCTTAGTAACCCTTTCTCTTTTGTGACATGCCAACTTTGTTGAGTTGGAATAGTTTTCCACCTCTTTTTTTTCTTAGTATCCCTTTCTCCTTGTTGATAAGGTAGGGGTGTCAAAAATTTATTTCTCTTAATACCCTTTTATCTCTATTGAGGTGTCACACTTTATTGTGTGGCATAGTTGTTGAACTTCTATTTTACTTAGTACCCATTTCTCTTAGTGATGTGTCTCCCTTGTTAAGTTGGCATATATTTCAACCTATTTATTTTCTTGGTAGCGCTTTCTTCTTTTTAACATGGCACAGGTGTCAAAATTTCATTTTTCTTAGTACTAGTTTATCTTTGTTGATGTGTCTCCCTTTTTTGTGTGGCATAGGTGTTGAAATTCTATTTTCCTTAGTATCCATTTCTATTAGTTGACATGTCACGCTTTATTATTTGGCATAGATTTAGACCTCTTTCTTTTCTTAGTACCCCTCTCTCCTTGTTGACATGGCATGGTTTTCAAACATTTATTTTTCTTAGTAACCCTTTATCTTTGTTGACATGTATCCATGTTTTGAGTGGCATAGGTGTTGAACTTATATTTTCCTTAGTAACCCTTGCTCTTAGGTGACAAGTAACCCTTTCTGAATCGACATAAATTTTAACCTCATCATTTTATACATACCCCTTTCTCCCGATTGACATGCCATGGGTATCAAAATTTCATTTTTGTCAGTACCCCTTTATCTTTGTTGAGGTGTCAACCTTTTTTGTGTGGAATATTTGTTTAAATTTTCTTTTCCTTTGTACCCATTTATATTTTGTGATGCATCACCCTTGCCGAATTTGCATAGATTTATAACACTTCATTTCTTAGTACCCTTTTCTTCTTGGTTACATGGCACAAGTTTCAAACTTATATTTTTCTTAGTACCCAACTATCTCCCTTGATGTATCATGTTTTTTTCTGTGGCATAGGTGTTGAAGTTATATTTTCCTTAGTACCCCTTTCTATTAGGTGATGTTTCACCCTTACTGAGTTGGAATAATTTTCAACCTCTTTTTTTTCTTAGTACCCGTTTCAACTTGTTGACATGGCACATGTGTCAAAATTTTATTTTTCTTAGTACCCCTTTATCTCTATTGATGTGTCACCCCTTTTTACATGGCATAGGTGTTGAACATCTCTATTTCTTAGTAACCCTTTCTCTTCTGTGACATGTCACCTTTTCTTATTTGGCATAGATTTCCACCTCTTTGTTTTATTAGTACCCATTACTCCTTGTTGACAGGGCACGGGTGTCAAATTTTTATTTTTCTTAGTACCCCATTATTTCTATTAACGTGTCACGCTTACTTAGTTAGAATAGCTTTCTACCTCTTCATTTTCTTAGTACCCCTTCATCCTTGTGAACATGGGACAGGTGTCAAAATTTAATTTTTCTTACTACCCCGTTATATTTGTTGACGTGTCGCACTTTTTATGTGGCATAGGTGTTGAAATTTTATTTTCCTTAGTACCCATTTCTATTAGGTGCAATGTCACCCTTACTGAGTTGGCATAGATTCGACCTCTTATTTTTATTAGTACCCCTTTCTCCTTGTTGACATGGCATGGGTGTGAAACTTTTATTTTTCTTAGTACCCCTTTATCTCTATTGATGTGTCACCCATCTTTGTGTGGCATAGGTGTTGGAATTAACTTTTCGTTATTACGCCTTGCTCTTAGGTGAAATGTCAGCCTTCTTGAGTTGGCATAGGTTTCGACCTATTTGTTTTCTTAGTACGCCTTTCTCTTGGTTGACATGTCACATGTGTAAACATTTATTTTTTCTTAGTACCCCTTTATATTCATTGACATGTCACCCTTTTTTATGTTTCTTAGTTTTTGAACTTATCTTTTCCTTAGTACCCCTTCCTCTTTTGTGAAACATCACCCTTGTTGAGTTGGAATAGATTTCCAACCCATCATTTTCATAGTACCCATTTCTCCTTGGTTACATGGAACATGTGTCAAATTTCGCTCGTGGGCTAATTTTTCATGGTTTTTTCAAAAACAAGATTCGTTAATTTAAAAATGATTCGCCCAAATTCTATAGGATAAAATTATTTTACCTTAAAAATCGCCAAAATTTTATAAAACCTATATAAAATACTTAGAAATTTGAATATTTTTAGAAAAATATCGCCAAACATTTATAGTTGACATATGAAGGATTAGTAAGATTCGCCAAGGTTTCTACATTTTAAAATAAATTTCCATCCTTAAAATCATCCCTACCTTTTATCGCTATTGATGTGTCACCCTTTTTTGTGTGGCATAGGTGTTGAACTTCTATTTTCCTTAGTACCCCTTTGTCTTAGGCGAAGTGTCACAATTGCTGAGTTGGAATAACTTTCGACCTCTTTGTGTTCTTAGTACCCCTTTCTCCTTGTTTGCATGGCAATGGTGTCAACCTTTAATTTTTATTACTAACCATTTATCTCTATTGACGTGTCAACCTTTTTGTGTCTGCCATAGGTGTTGAAATTATCTTCTCCTTCGTAACCCTTTCACTTTTGTAACCCTTGAAAAAAATTCTCCTTGTTGACAAGGCATAGGTGTCAAAGTTTTTTTTTCTTAGTATCCCTTTATCTCTGTTTACATCTCATGATTTTTTTTATGGAATAGGTGTTGAAATTTGATTTTCCTTAGTACCCCTTGGTCTTAGGTGATGTATCACACTTTCTAAGTTGGCATAGCTTTCAACCTCTTTTTTTTATTAGTACTTATTTCTGTTAGTTTACATGCCACGAGTGCCAAAGCTTCATTTTTCTTAATACCCCTTTATCTTCGTTGAGGTGTTCCACGTTCTTCTGTGGCATAGTTGTTGATCTTCTCTTTTCCTTAGTAACCCTTGATCTTAGGTGAAATTTCACCCTTGATGAGTTTGAATAGATTTTGAGATCTTATTTTTCTTATTACCCCTTTTTAATTGTTGACATGGCACGAGAGTCAAAGTTTTATTTTTCTTAGTACCCCTCTATCTCTATTAATGTGTCACCCTTGTTTGTGTGGCATGGGTGCTAATATTCTCTTTTCCTTAGTAACCCTTTCTCTTTTGTGGCATGCCAACTTTGTTGAGTTGGAATATTTTTCCACCTCTTTTTTATCTTAGTAACCCTTTCTCCTTGTTGAGAAGGTAGGGGTGTCAAACTTTTATTTTTCTTAATACCCCTTTATCTCTATTGATAGGACACACTTTATTGTGTGGAATAGATGTTGCAATTCTATATTACTTAGTACCCATTTATCTTACATGATGTGTCTCCCTTGCTAAGTTCGCATAGATTTCGACCTATTTATTTTATTTGTAGCCCTTTCTCCTTTTTAACATGGCACAAGTGTCAGTATTTCATTTTTCTTAGTACTCGTTTATCTTTGTTGACATGTCGCCCTTTTTTGTGTGGAATAGGTGCTGAAATTCTATTTTCCTTTGTATCCATTTCTATAAGGTGAAATGCCACCCTTGCTGAGTTGGCATATATTTCGACCTCTTTCGTTTCTTAGTACCCCTTTCTCCTTGTTGACATGGCATGGGTGTCAAACATTTCTTTTTATTAGTAACCCTTTATCTTTGTTGACATGTATCCCTATTTTGTATGGCATAGGTGTTGAACTTATATTTTCCTTAGTAACCCTTTCTCTTAGGTGACATGCCACTCTTTCTAACTTGACATAAATTTTAACCTCTTAAATTTTCTACGTACCCCTATCTCCCGATTGACATGGCATGGGTGTCAAAATTTTATTTTCATAGTACCCCTTTATCTTTGTTGACGTGTGAACCTTTTTTGTGTGGAATATTTGTTTAAATTCGCATTTCCTTAGTACCCCTTTCTCTTTTGTGATGCTTCACCATTTCCATGTTTGCATAGATTTATAACTCTTCATTTCTTAGTACCCATTTCTCCTTGGTTACATGGCACAAGTTTCAAACTTATACTTTTCTTAGTACCCGTTTATCTCCCTTGATTTGTCACCCTTTTTTTGAATGACATAGGTGTTGAAGTTATATTTTCCTTACTACACATTTTTCTTAGGTGACATGTCACCCTTCCTGACTTTGAATAGTTTTCGACCTCTTCATTTTCTTAGTATGCCTTTATCCTTGTTGACATGGAAGAGGTGTCAAACTTTTATTTTTCTTAGTACCCCTCGATCGCTATTGATGTGTCACCTTTTTTTTGTGGCATACGTGTTGAGCTTATCTTTTCCTTAGTAACCCTTTCTCTTTTCTGACATGTCATATTTGTTGAGTTGGCATAGATTTCCACCACTTTATTTTCATAGTACCCCATTCCCCTTGTTTACAAGGCACATGTCTCAAACATTTATTTTCTTAGTACCCCTTTATCTTAGGTGACATGTCACCCTTGTTGAGTTGGCATAGATTTCGACCTATTGATTTTATTAGTACCTCTTTCTCCTTGTTGGCATGGCACGGGTCTCAAAATTTTACTTTTCCTAGTACCCATTTATCTTTGTTGACATGTCATCCTTTTTTCTTTGGAATCAGTGTTGAACTTTTGTTTTCCTTAGTACTCATTTCTATTAGGTGAAATGTCACCCTTTTTGAGTTGGCATTTATTTCGACCTCTTTGTTTTCTTAGTACCCCTTTCTTCTTTTTGACATGGCATCAGTGTCAAACTTTTATTTTTCCTAGTAACTATTCATCTTTGTTGACATGTCTCCCTTTTGTGTGTGGCATAGGTGTTGAACTTTTTTTTTCCTTAGCACCCCTTGTTATTAGGTGACATGTTGAACTTACTGAGTTGACATTGATTTATACCTCTTCATTTTATTAGTACCCCTTTCTTCTTGTTGACATGGTACAAGTGTCAAACTTTTATTTTTCTTAGTAACCATTTATCTACCTTGACGAGTCACCCCTTTTTGTGTGACATAGTTGTTGAAATTATCTTTACCTTAGTACCCCTCTCTTTTTTGTGATGCTTCAACCTTGTTTAGTTGGCATAGCTTTCCACCTCTTCATTTTCTTAGTAACCCTATCTCAGTTATATGGCAAGGGGGTCAAACCTTTTTTTTTCTTACTACCCATTAAATATGTTGACGTGTCACCCTTTTATGTGTGGCATAGGTCTTTAAATTATGTTTTCCTTATTACCCATTCCTCTTAGGTGATGTGTAACCCTTGCTTAGTTGGAACAAATTTTACCCTCTTTGTTTTCTGTGTACCCCTTTCTCCTTATTGACACGACATGGGTGTAAAAAGTTTAATTTTCCTAGTACCCCTTCATCTCTATAGATGTGTCATCCTTTTTTGTGTGGCATAGGTGTTGAACATATCTTTTACTTAGTATCCCTTGCTCTTTTTTGACCTGTCAACTTTGATGAGTTGACATAGATTTCCACCTATTTGTTTTCTTAGTAAACCTTTCTCCTTGTTGACAAGGAATCGGTTTCAAATTTTTATTTTTCTTAGTACCCCTTTATCTATATTGACGTGTCACCATTTTTTGTGTGGCATAGGTGTTGAAATTCTAGTTTCCTTAGTACCCCTTGCTCTTAGGTGACATGCCTCCCTTTCTGATTTTGAATTATTTTTTACCTATTCATTTTCTTAGTACCCTTTTATCCATTTTGACATGGCACAAGTGTTAACCTTTTATTTTTCTTAGTACCCCTTCATCTCTTTTGACATATCACCCATTTTTTTGTGGCATAGGTGTTGAACTTCTCTTTTCTTTAGTAAACCTTTCTCTTTTGTAACGTGTCACCTTTCCTGAGTTGGCATACCATTCCACCCCTTTATTTTCTCAGTACCCCTTTCTCCTTGTTGATAAGGCACGGGTGTCAAATTTTTACTTTGCTTAGTACCCCTTTATCTCTATTGACATGTCACCCTTTTTTGTGTGGCATAGGTTTTAAAATTATCTTTTCCTTATTACCCATTTCTCTAAGGTGATGTGTCACCCCTTTTGAGTTGGAATAACATTCAACACATTCATTTTCTTAGTACCCCTTTCTCCTTGTAGATATGGCATGGGTGTCAAAATTTTATTTTTCTTCGTACCCCTTTATCTCTGTGGATGTGTCACCATTTTTTGTGTGGCATAGATGGTGAACTTATCTTTTCCTTATTACCCATTTCTATTAGGTGACATGCCACCCTTGTTGAGTTGGCATATATTTCAACCTAGTCATTTTCATAGTACCCTTTTCTTCTTGTTTCCATGGTACGGGTGTCAAACATTAATTTTTCTTAGTAACCCACTATCTTTGTTGATGTGTCACGCTTTTTTGTGTGCCATAATTGTTAAACTTCTCTTTTTCTTAGTACCCCTGTAATATACCAGATATAAAGAGTATGCAGAATAGAAATAAAATGCTAGAAATGGCAGAATAACAACAATATAACTAGAACAATCACCATAATAACACTTAAATGATATAAGAATAACAACAAAAATAACACTTTGATTCTGAGAGTAATGTTCATGGGCCTCTTTGAGGGGGAAACCTCCAGTCAAGCAGAGCTTTATTACAATAATATCCAAGCTAGGGTTCTCATACCCTCGACTCCTATTTATACTAAATATGCCTATCAAAAGAAGCATCTAGAGGAAGACCCTTCTAGAAGTGGAAGCTTCTATTAGGTCTTCTTACATTCGACTTATTCTATTTTATTGCAAGGCCTTATTAATATTGGCCTTTATTACATCTGAATATATTTTTCTACCTATGTGTGGGTTAGGGCCCTAACAACCCCTTAGTAGTTTGTGACACGTCAACCTTATTGACTTGTCATATTTTTCTACCTTTTCATTTTCTTATTACCCCTTTCAACATTGTTACATGGAACATGTGTCAAAATATTTGTTTTTTAGCACCCCTTTATCTTTGTTGTCATGTCACCCTTTTTGGGTTGCATAGGTCTTCAACTTATCTTTTCCTTCGTACCCCTTGATCTTAGGTGATGTCTCACCCTTGTGGAGTTGGAATATATTTCTACCTCTTTTTTTTCTTAGTACCCCATTCTCCTTGTTGACATGGCAGGGGTGTACAAATTTTATTTTTATTAGTACCCCTTTATCTCTATTGACATGTCACACTTTTTTGTGTGGCATAGGTATTGAAAATATCTTCTCCTTAGTAACCCTTACTCTTTTGTGACGTGTCACCTTTGCTGAGTTGAAATATATTTCCATCTCCTTGTTTTATTAGTACCCCATTCTCCTTGTTGACAAGGCATGTGTGTCAAAATTTTATTTTTCTTAGTACTTGTTTATCACATTGATCTGTCATCCTTATTTTTGTGGCATAGATGTTTAACTTCTCTTTTCCATAGTACCCATTTCTCTTAGGTGACATGTCACACTTTTTGAATTGGAATAGATTTAGTCCTATTTATTTTCTTAGTACCCCTTTCTTGTTGTGGACATCGTACGAGTGTGAAACATTTATTTTTCTTAGTACCTCTTTATCTATGTTCATGTGGCTCCCTATTTTTTGTGGCATAGTTGTCAAAATTATATTTTTCCTTAGTACCCCTTAGTCTTAGGTTATGTGTCACCTTTCATGAGTTAGAATAAATTTCAAACTCTTTTTTTTCTTAGTACTACTTTCTCCCTTTTGACATTCCATGGGTGTAAAACTTGTGTTTTCCTTAGTACCCATTTATCTCTCTTGACGTGTCGCTCTTTTTTATCTAGCATAGGTGTTGAAATTGTCTTTTCCTTGGTACCCGTTTCTCATATATGACATGTCACCCTTGCTGAGACGACTATATATTTCCAACATTTCGTTTTATTAGTATCTATTTATCCTTGTTGACATGGCATGTGTGTTAGAATGTTTGTTTTATTTATCTTTTTTGACATGTCACCCTTTTTTGTATTACATAGGTGTTGAACTTATCTGTTTCTTAGTACCCCTTTCTCTTAGGTGAAGTGTCACCCTTGATAATTTTTAATAGATATCGACCTCTTCATTTTCTTAGTACCCCTTTCTCCTTGTTTAAATGAAACAAGTGTCAAAAATTTATTTTACTTAGTACCCCACTATCTTCGTTGAGGTGTTGCCCTTTTTATGTGGCATAGGTGTTGAAATTATCTTTTCCTTAGTACCCTATGGTATTAGGTGATGTCCCACCCTTATTGAGTTGGCATATATTTCAACATCTCCATTTTCTTAGTACCCCTTTCTCCTTGTTGACATGGAACAGGTGTGAAACTTTTATTTTTCTTAGTATGCCTTTATCTTTGTTGACATGTGACCATTTTTTGCGTGGAATAGGTGTTGAAATTCTCTTTTCCTTAGTACTCCTTTCTCTTCAGTGATGTGTCACCCTTTCTAAATTGGAATAGATTTCGACCTCTTCATTTTATTTATACCCCTTTCTCCTTTTTGACATGGAACAAGTGTAAGACATTTATTTTTCTTAGTACCCCTTTATCTATGTTGACATGTTTCCCTTTTTTGTGTGGCATAGGTTTTGAACTTCACTTTTCCTTAGTATTCATTTATCTTAAGTGTGTGTCATCCTTGCTAAGTTGGAAAATCTTTCTAGCTCTTTTCTTTCTTAGTGCCCCTTTGTCCTTGTTGGCATGGCATAGGTGTCAAACTTTTATTTTTCTTAGTACCCCTTTATCTATGTTGATGTGTTTCATTTTTTGTGTGGATTAAGTGTTGAAATTATCTTTTCCTTAGTACCCATTATTCCTTGTTGAATGGTACAAGTGTAAAACTTTTATTTTTCTTAGCTCCCATTTATCTCTATTGATGTGTCACCATTTTTTTTGTGGCATAGGTGTTGAACTTATCTTTTCATTACTACCACTTGCTCTTAGGTGACGTGTCACCCTTTTCAAGTTGGCAGATATTTTGACATATTCATTTTCTTAGTACCTATTTCTGCTTGTTGAAATGGCATGGGTGTCAAACTTTTATTTTTCTTAGTACCCATTTATCTCCATTGATGCACTGCCCTTTTTCTATGATATTGGTGTTGAAATTCTATTTTGCGTAGTACCTCATGGACTTAGGTGACGTTTCACCCTTACTAAATTGGAATAGCTTTCAACCTCTCTTTTTTCTTAGTACCCCTTTCTCCTTTTTGACATGGAACGAGTCTCAAACTTGTTTTTTCCTAGTACCCCTTTATCTTCGTTGATGTGTCGTCATTTTTTGTGTGGCATAGATGCTGAAATTCTATTTTCCTTAGTACAACTTGCAATTAGGTGACATGTCACCCTTGCTGAGTTGGCATAGATTTCCACCTCTTCATTTTATTAGTGCCCCTTTCTCATTTTTGAGATGGAATGGGTGACAAAATTTTATTTTTCTTGGTACCCCTTTATCTATTTTGGCATGTCAACCTTTTTTGTGTGGCATAGGTGTTGAACTTCTCTTTTCCATAGTACCCCTTTATCTTAGGTGATGTTTCACCCTTGTCAAGTTGGCATATATTTTGACCTATTCCTTTTCTTAGTATCCCTCTCTCCTTGTTGACAAGGTAGAGGTGTCAAACTTTCATTTTTCTTAGTACCCCTTGATCTCAGCTGACATGTCACCCTTTGGTTTATGGCATAGGTGTTTAACTTCTCTTTTCCTTAGCACCACTTGTTATTAGGTGACATGTGACCCTTGCTGAGTTGAAATATATTTTCACCTCTTCATTTTCATAATAACCCTCTCTCCTTTTGGAATGGCATAGGTGTTGAACTTCTATTTTCCTTAGTACCCCTTGCTCTTAACTAACCTGACAACCTTTATGAGTTGGAATAACTTTCAACCTCTCCATTTTCTCAGTACCCCTTTCTCCTTGTTGACAAGGTAGAAGTGAAAAACTTTTATTTTTCTTAATACCACTTTATCTATGTTGATCTGTCATCCTTTCTTGTGTGGCATAGGTGTCAAACTTATATTTTCCTTAGTACCCCTTTGTATTAGGTGACATGTCACCTTTTCTGAGTTGGAATAGCTTTCAAACTATTTTTTTTCTTAGTACCGATTTATCCTTTGTTACATTGCATGAGTGTCAAACTTTAATTTTCTTAGTACCCCTTTATATTTGTTGACATGTGGCTCTTTTTTATGTGGTGTAGGTGTTGAAATTCACTTTTCCTTAGTGTCTCTCTCTCTTCTGTGACATGTAACCCTTGTTGATTTGTCTATATCTTTCTAACACTTTGTTTTATTAGTACCCCTTTCTCCTTGTTGACATGGCACATGTGTCAAACTTTTATTTTTCTTAGTACCACTTTATCTCTTTTGACATAGGTGTTGAAATTATATTTTTGTTAGTACCCCTTGATATTAGGTGATGTGTCACCCTTGCTAAGTTGGCATAACTTTCAACCTCTTCTTTTTCTTAGTACCCCTTTCTCCATGTTTAAATGGCACATGTGTTATTTTTTTTATTTTTTTTAGTATCCCTTTACGTCTGCTGACGTGTCATCCTTTTTTGTGTGGCATAGGTGTTGAAATTCATTTTACCTTAGTACCTCTTTATCTAAGGTGACATGCGACCCTTTCTGAGTTGGCGTAGATTTCAACCAATTCATTTTCTTAGTACCCCTTTCTCCTAGTTGACATGCCATAGGGGTCATAATTAATTTTTCTTAGTACCCCTTTATCTTCATTGACGTGTCACCCTTTTTTGTGTTTCTTAGTTGTTGAACTTTTCTTTTACTTAGCACCCCTTCATATTTTGTGACGTGTCATCCTTGCTGAGTTGGCATAGCTTTCCAACCCTTCATTTTCATAGTACCCATTTCTCCTTGGTTACATGGCACAAGTGTCAAACTTTAATTTTTCTTAGTACCACTTTATCTCTATTAATGAGTGTTGGGCTCCAGTTTTGTCATATTTTACGCTACACAAATACACTCATCATTACACCTTATCCCCACATTTCTTTAGTAATATATCCCTAATTACACCATAAACCTCCATTATCTCTTGTTATTCATCCTATGTGGTTAATACACAATTTCTCATATTTTTAGTGATTAAAAGGATGATTATACAATAGTTTTGTTAATGATGGTTTAATCATATCTTTCTATTTCCAAACAATATTTTCCCACACTATTCCCGCACTGGAAGTTGATACTTGCACTGGAACTCATTTGGTACCTGCACCAGAACACTCAAGGTCATCTGAAACTCACACTCCAAGTCATTTGGTACCAGAAGGTTCTTCAATCATATTCTACTTGCGTTCATCCGATACATGTGCTCATCCAGTACCAGTGTTTATTTGTCACTTGTGATCATCCGGTACCAACATCCTACAGGCATCTAATACCAAATATAGTTCATAAATTTGGAATGATTATAGAGGAAAATCAGGGACATGGGTTTGTCTAGAACGATTTCGACCTGTAGACTCATGAGTCATAATTTTCCTAGATCTCATGTGTGGAACTCCAGCTCAGGGGGGAACAATTCTACAAAAATTAGCAAAAATCTCAAACGACCAACTTTCGCCTCGATTTACATGCTGATGAAGGAAGATCTCAAAATTCTAAGATATGGGTTTTGTTTAAAATATGGAAAATTGAGTAAATTGTGAGTCATTTTTCAAAATTGAAAATTATTTCAGAAAGAAGGATCTTTAACCTAAATTTTTCATTTTTGGTGAAAAACCCAAATTTGGGGATTTTATCTAAAACTGTAAAATTTGTTTCCTAAGCTTTAGGATTTGGTTCTATCCTCTAGAAAATGCTTTTATGTATAAAATGAGCCTCATGAGGCTGAGGATAGGGGAATGATGTTAATACTATGAACAAGGTTTATTGTTGTTGAATACTATGTTAATTTTGATGTGGTGATCGATTGCATACGAATGAAGATTTCTGGTATAGAATTTGATTCACTTGTTCAACACACCTAGCTTCTAAAAAATCATCAACGTGTGTACCCTGTTGGCTTGGGCCCACCAATGAGGTGTAACATATTTATTTAATTCATTTTTTAGTTTAGTTAATTATTAGATTGTTGTAGTTAAATTTGTGTTGTGTTAGCTCTGATTTGCAATTCTAAATTTGTTGTGCACATGATAACTTGTTGATTTAATCAAATGCATTGTTAATTATTGTGTGAATTATTTTGAAAGTTTGATTTAATTGCACACAATCTAGAGGAGAGAAGATCTTATGTAGATGCATCATGTGGTGGGAAATTGATTTTATTTCTTGCATGACATAACCATAAAACACACGTGATATCTAATTTCAGTTTAAGTATTTCAATGTGAGTCGAATTGATAGAAAAGAGCCAAAAACTCTTTTAAGTTTAAGTTGTAGAGGAGATCCCATGTACAGAAGCTTTGAATCAGATTTCATGGTGTTAGATGTTTTTTGTGTATACATGTTGAATGGTATGTTGATAGTTGCTTTATTCTGTCTGTTATACATTTGATTTAATATTGTGTTGAATGTATGATTTCATATTAGATGTTTGAAGTCTGAGAGAGAGAGAGAGAGAGAGAGAGAGAGAATGGGTTTCAATTGTTTCTCTTCCTGAGAGAGAGAGTTCCTACAAAGAGTGCAGTGAAACATCCTCAAGGAGTGCATTGACGAAGGTTCTGAGTTTATCTATGAAATCTCAGGAGGGATAGCATTATTCTCATTCCAGCAGAAGAGTAAGTGAAGCACAGAAGTCGTGCAAGGTGTGTGCAGGTTGGTTGAAAGCTTAGAACTTATCAACCAAAAGGGGAGAGTTGAAAGACTGTTGTTGCAGGGAGTGCAAAGAGTCGAAGAATCAAATACTTAGAAGTATTTGAAAGTCTGTTGCAAGGAGTACATGCAGGGGTCCTTTTGAGACTTGAGTTGAAAGAGAAATATCAGAAGGGATAACACCTTTGAATACTTCAAATGAGGATGGATATTGAAATAATTAAAAAGGAGACGAGGGTCGTAGTCGTCCAGCAGAAGTAAAATTCAGAAGGGAGAACATTGGCTCATTTCACAGGAGCAACGAGTGGTCGAAATTATTTGTGGAGAATTCACGAAACCACGAGGATCATAGGATCCAGAGAATTTGCAGGGTGGTTAGAGGCCAACGAACTCATCACTCTAGGGTCTAGAATCAACGTGTACCATTGATCATGCTTTGCACAAGCTGACAAATCATTTTGGCATTTTAGGGATCCTGACGATAAGGAGTTCAACGCAGTGGAACGAAAGTCCCCAAGTTGCGATTTATGACAGGAATTGGTGTGGAATTTTAGGATTTTGGCACTTTGGTTGTTGGGAAACAGAGGAGGTAGCGCTTTGGGATCGAGAGTCCCGAAAACTGGGAAGAGTGACAGGTGGCAGGAGTCCACGTGAGAGATAGAAAGAGTTTGAGTGGACAGGTGGTGCGTCTTTGTCAAATAGGCAGAGTCAACACTTGTTGACTATTTTAAGGTTCGGAGGTCGACGAACTGGGAGCCTTGCATCCGGATTTTCTGAGTCGCGAAGTCCAAAATTCTGAATCAGTGGAAAGTTCTATGAGAAGCCAGCCTTTACTGAATACATTTCGGTCAATCAACATTTCGGGTTTTGGCAGTAGGGGGCCGAGAAACTCGACAACAGGGATTGCAAAATTGTGAGACCCGAAGTCACGAATTAGTGAAGGGCGTGACGCTATTGTAGTCAAGGATATTTGGGTTGGTGTTGGGTGTTTGTTCATGCAGGCTCAATTCATAAGGACCCGTGGATACACCATGAGTGTATTAGATATTCCCCAAGGGAAAATCAAAGAGTTAATCCGACTCAAGGTCATAAATAGATCGATCATGTGCGGACCTCGACCGAGGGTTCGAGGTTCTGCACCAAACTATCTATTATATATAACACAATAATCCAATAATAGTATATCAAATGACAAGGAACATAGAATCAATCACACACACAACACAAGATCTACGTGGTTCACCCTCTCTCTGGGGCTATGTCCACATAATTGTTCTTTATAATATATTAAGATGAAGCATACAATTCTTGTTTGAGCTCTTAGATAGCATATCTTATTTCTTCTCCTCTCTGTCTCTCCCCTTCTTGCGCACCCAGTTGCAGGACTGATCATCGCACCCAAATGAAGATATTACAATACCATAAGTCTCTTACACTTAGCACTTCCCTCTCACAAAATAATAATCGTTCACTCTAATAAAAAAACTAGAATGAACCCTCTTTCCTCATCTAGGTTCTTATTTATACATTACAATCAATCACTGACAACCTTAGGCCGAAACCTAGGTGTCAAAACCCTAGATACCAAAACCCTAGGTCAAATTGACCGACGTTTTTTAGGGATTTCCTAGCCTTTATTTCCTTCCTTCTCTCGCGGTGCTCCAAAGCATCCAACAATGGATTTTTCTTCTTGTTGAGTTGTCCATGATCTGCCTTTCTTGTTGAGCTATCATCCTCGATCTCCTCATCCAACGTCTTTCTTTATCTTACTTAGTTCCATCTTTTCTGCTCTTTTTCTCACTTCAACCCAGTAACAGTCACTATGCCGTCTACGCAGTTCACATTTTTTCTTTCCTTCCTTGATCTTCGCTTGCTTCCATACCTAAGGGCCAAAAGTAAACATAGACCGTCATTTTTTTTTTTTGTTTTTTGCAAACAGTCGGGTTCGATTCATTATTTCCATTACATCGTTGGAGTGATAAACGTTACAAGAATGTAATTTAATTAGAGGATTTGAATGCAATCTGAAAAATTGAATTTTATGTAAAGAAACAAACAGAAAGCAATCTTGAACTCTTAAATAAATAGATATCATAGGTTCTTCAAAGAATGATATTAACATAACTCCAAAGGTTCTGAATATTAAAAATAAGGATTGTGCAAATATATTATTCAAAACATACTCATAAAGTAGTGCATTTATTCTTGAGACACATGCAATTATTATTGAGTTGGAATTGATTAGGAGTTTGAGAAGAAGGTTGTTATTATATTTTGTTGAGCATGAATTCAACAACCAACAATCTTTGAAATTGGGTTTGTGGAATTTTACTGTAAATGGATGAGTGATTGAAAGAGTCTTTTGGATGATTCCATTTTTATGAAGATCTTGATTACTGAGTGGATTTAAATTAAAAGAGGCATCCTTATGTTTTATGGGTTTATGTTTTGGTTGATTCCATAATTATTTGAACGAGTGACAAGAGGCTAGTACTCTGTTTGTAGCATTCTCATTTATTCTACTCTATTTTCAATAATTTACTTTTACAATTAGTCAACAAAGGTTTCAATACAACATTATAAGGATTAAAGCGCTTGGATTTTGAGAATAAGTTTTTAATGAGGATTCTTTTACTTATTTTAGATCTTGGTACCATTTTGCACTAGTGTCTGATTTCAGTACCAGAATTTTAATATTGAGTACATTTGACGCTTGCTAGATTGGGCTAGTTTGGTATTGATTGAGATTGATGACTTGAGTTTCTTGCACTTTAATTTCATATAGCTTCAATCACCAAAGGACAAATTAAGGGTATAAGTCGTGAGATATGGCCTCCCTATGATGGGCTTCTTACCAAGGCGTTAGTTCATTCCCAATCAGTTGAGTTAATTTCCGTTTTATTTATCACATTAGAGTGTGGTTTGTCGACATTAGATATTAGACTAGGATAGGGTCCAATCCTTCATTTCATGTTTGTGCACCTCTAAGTTTACGAGCCCGGGTTGATAATTTAATGTTGGGAATTAATAGTTCATATATTTATCCCAACAACGAATCACCCATTTTGGTGTGGCATATGTGTTGAACTTCTATTTTCCATAGTACCCCCTGCTCTTAGGTGACATTTCACCCTTACTGAGTTGGAATAGCTTTCAACCTCTTTTTTTTATTAGTACCCCTTTCAACATGTTGACATGGCACGAGTGTCAAGATTTTATTTTTCTTAGTGCCCCTTTATCTCTATTGACGTGTCACTCCTTTTTATGTGGAATAGGTGTCGAACATCCACTACTACATATTGAAAAATTTGCGACCACTTGTGACGAAAGTACTCTTTCGTCGCAACATGCAAGAGAAAAATTTCTTTTTTTCTAAATCTACCTTGTGTTCGTTGCAATATCGATGCCTACAGTTTGACTGAACTGTAATGGTCAATGTTCATCGCATAAGCGACGACCTTAGATTGGTCGTCGCATAAGCGATGATAGTTGACCATAATAATTTAGTCAAACTTTACCGTTGAAAATGACCTAAAATAAATGGCTGTAAAAATATATATATTTTTAGGTCACTATCATCGCAATTGCGATGATGGTGACCTAAAATTGGCCTATAAATATTTGACAATTTGAATATGTTGCGACAATCTTGCTATAACAACGACGGTTCCGAAAGGGTATTTTTGTGCGAACAAATGTCGCAGAATGTTTTTAGAGGTGGGGAAAAAAGTAAAGCGGGTGAA
Source organism: Picea engelmannii (assembly GCA_009831015.1). Taxonomy (NCBI): domain Eukaryota; kingdom Viridiplantae; phylum Streptophyta; class Pinopsida; order Pinales; family Pinaceae; genus Picea; species Picea engelmannii. The sequence goes on from ML780382.1 coordinate 435,808, forward strand.
AAGGGTGATGGTAGATGTTATTGCCCTTGTAAAAATGTTGCCTCAGATGTCCCATAAGAATTTTAATAGAAACAACTACAAAACATTGTAGGAAATATGGTCACATTGATGGCGGATTGAATGAATATCGTACCATGGTAATTAGCTATATATTTATTATCTTTTTTTATTTTGTCAATTTTATATAAAATTATATATATGTATATATATTGTTTGAGTGTTTGTTATAGTATACACTAATTTTGCATGATTGTTTGTAATTATAAAGTTAGAGTTGCCCTCTAACTTTCCACAGAATATTGCACCAAGTATTAGTAGAAATGATGTTGTAGAAGCTGAGGAACATCATCATGACCAAGCAAATGAGGATCTCATGGAAGAAGATGGTGGGACAAATCAAGTTAATGATCCCGTGGAAGAAGATGATGGGACAAATCAAATGATCTAAGATTGGTTTTCACAGCCGGATGAGGATGGGGAAAATGTTGGTATTTATGATGAACCTCTATTGGAAAAGGCAATTAAACGACTTTATGAAGGATCAAGAGCAAATCTTCTCTCTGCTACATTGTTGCTGGTGAACTTAAAGGTAATGAATAATTTGTCTAACACTTGTATGACACAGATACTAAGGTATGTAATATGTTTCATCTCATATTGTCCATAAATGTTGATTTTTTTATATTTGTTTTTAGTGTTAATTAATGTGTAAAATCAGAATGCATTTTTTACGATTAATATTCTTACATTAACTAGTTGTTTGTTATGTTGTAGATTGTTAGGTGGATTTTTGTTACCATCGTCAAATATTTTACCTTGCACATATCGAGGTTTGCATGCCATTATGAAAGACATTGGAATGGATTATCAAGCTATAGATGCATGTCCTAATGACCATATTATATATTATGGACAACATGCGTCGAAAACCGAATGTCCGTAATGTCTTATAAATAGATATCAAACTGATCAAGTAACAAAAAGGGTGCCTCGAAAGGTTCTTCGTCATATTCCCATAATTCCATGTTTGCAGCGATTGTTCAGGTGTGAAAGCATAGCACAATTTATGGATTACAATGCATGTAACAGAAGTGAAGATGGTGTTCTTCAAATTTCTGTCGATGGTTTTGCATTTAGGAAATTGAGGAAAAATGGGCAGATTTCAAAGATGAACCTCATAATGTTAGGCTTTCATTGGCAGCTAACGGTGTTAATCCATTTGGAGATATTAGGTCTATTTACTCAGTGTGGCCTATTTTTTTTATCAATAATAACATTCCTCGTTGGATGTCAATAAAGAGGGGGCACATAATGTTGACAATGATTGTTCTAGGTATTTGTTTACATTAATTTTTGGAATTTAACATTTTCATTTGTTTCAATTTTTGCATAATATCTTTTGTTTATTTATTTAATTATATATATTACATGATATCATTCCTTTAGTAATTATGTGTAATTTCAAACAATTAGGTAAGTACTAGGTTAAAGATATGAATGTATATATCGAGCCTCTTATCGACGAGCTACTAAAGTTATGGGCTAGCATCACAATGTATGACATATGTAAACCAATAGGGGAGAAGAAATTTAAATTCAGTGGAATACTTTTATGGACAATTCATGATGCCCCTGGAATAACACATTTTTGTAGTATGTATAAGCATTCTAATATTGCTCTTTAATACTATAAAATATTTTAATTTTATCATGGTGTATGTTTACTTTTTAAATAATATCATCGTATAATTGTCAACATTAATCCATTTGTTGCAGGTCTTCAAACAAAGGGTAAATTTGCATGTCCAATTTTTGGCCCTAAGATGAAGTATTGTCATTCAAAATTTTTAGGAAATATGGTGTTTGATGAGTATAGGCACATTCTTCCTAAGAACCATAGGTATTATACTACTGAAAAACATCTTTTCAATGGGAAAGAAGAGATTGGTTTAAAACCACGAAGAATGACACCTCACCTATGGAGGTTGGAATATAATAGAAATCATCAAGGTACTTAATTTCATAATGTATCGTAGATCGTGTAATGTTTTGAATGTTTATTTTAATCATTGAATTTATTTTACCATATTTGATAATTATTTTTGTGATTTCTTTTATGCTTCATGAAGGCCGCAATCATCATGAAGGTATTAATAAGGAGCTTCCACAAGGAATGAAATCTTATCCCACTCAATTCATGAGGTTGCCCTACTATGAGGAGATAAAAATAGCTTATTTGTTTGATACAATGGATATCAGGAAGAATATGACTGAAACATTATGGCGAATCATAGATGGTAGGAGGGACAAAGACAAAATTGTCAAAATTTGTACTGACATTCAGGAAGCTAATCTGACGTAGGCGTGCCTGCTAGGCACGTCCGCTCACAGGATATTTCCTCCTTCCTTGGCCCGAAGAACTGAAAATATCTTCTAATTCCCTATTGGGAATTTTCCACACCCACAACAGTTCTCCAAAAGATCTCCCTTAACGATCAGGAATCAATACTGTCCTTTTACTTTGGTGATCGGGGTTCCTCCTATCGGGATTTTGGTACTCGTGGTGTCCAAACAACTTGTTTCACCGATCCCTAGTATGATCCCCTGCTGCCTTAGCCTCCTGGGGTAAGCCTTTAGTCCATGCGACCACTATCCATAAGACCACAATATGATATTCCTTCTCGTCGGGGTTTCTGGCTTCGAAATCCCGATGCACTCAATTTCCCGTTAGCCCTCTAGGCTACGTCCTTTGTCCACGTGACCTCCTCTGTATGACCGCAGTCATAACTTCCATCAGGGTTTCGAGCATTTCAATGTCGAAATACACATGCCCTCAGGACTCGCGATCCTTTGAATCCCGATGCGTTCTTTACGCATTAGTTCTCCTAATCATAGGCTTTGGCCCATACGAATGTTACCCCGTGACCACAGTCTTATCCCTCGTCGGGGCTACGGGGTTTCTAATGCCAAAAATCACTCACCCTCTGAATTCCCGATTCTTCACCAGGCTGACAGCTGTCCGCACTGTGGCACCTTCCTCCTCGTCGGGGTTTCGCGGTTCGCGATTTCAAAATGCGTAAACACTTCGTCACCAGGATCCCTGATATCCCGATGACCCAAAAACCGATGGACAACCTCCTTATCAGAAATTTTCCTGATGGCGCCAATTTCTTCCACGCATCCTCCCAAGATGGACGAACCTAATTTAGCCTCGGGGTTTCGTGACTTTAGATGTCTTGGATGCCTCATCCCTTGGACTCGTGAAATTCCAAACTTCGACTCCCTTCAGATCTTTGACATGCGTCCCAAGTGGATGGACGGTTCAGATTGGTCCTCGTTGTTTCGCCAATCTGCAAACCAAAACACTTACCTATATGAGTCCCGATGAACGAAATGTTGATGGACTCTTGATCTCATCCATGTGTCCCAACTGATGGATGGTTTTGATTGTCTACGGGGTTTCCAACATGGATTTTCCCGATCCTTTGTCCTCAGAACTTCCGATTTGCCGAATCCCGAAACTCCAATGGAGTCTTTCCTTTCGGGACTTTTTCTTAGATATTAGATCTTCACCACGTGTCCTCTTAAGATGGACAGTTCTGATTCAACATCCAGATTTCAAGACTTTTGATGCCCGATGTCCCAATTCCTCTGTCAACTTAGAATCCCAATCACCGAAACGCCGACGGGCTCTCGATGATTGCCACCTGTCTCCTCAAGATGGACGGATCAGATTGACTCCGGGATTTTCACTATGAAAATTCCCGATCACTTGTCCTCATGACTCCCGATTTTGTGAATGCCTAAATCCTGATGCACTCGCCTCTTGTCGGGATTTTTTCTTCTCCTGTTCACGAGGCTTAAACTTCGTGCAACTCTTGGTCAATCCAATGGCTGACGGGTACTTTTGTGAAGATCCCACGGTTCACAGTCTCCTGAGATTGAACCCCGTATGCAACTGTAACCTCCTCTCTCCTCTGGCAGATCTGACAACTAGCGGGGTTTCGCAAATCCTTTCCACAAATTTCTGACCATCGATTCCTGGAGAATGACCAAATATCCCTCCGTGGAACTTGTCCACCTGCAGTGCAACTGTGCAATGGCTGCTTCTAAATACTCCTCAACACAAACTTCCAATGCCTCTCTTCGACAAGCTTGAGAGCCTTATCCCTCCTGAGCTTCTCACACTTTTAACCTCAAAGAGGGTCTTTGCATGCACTCCTTGCGGCAGTTCTCAACCACCTCCAAGTGTTGAGTTCTTTCAACTCTGCGCGCACCTGCAACAGTCCTTCAAATGCTTCACTCATATTCACAACTGAGTTTATCCTTAGCCTGCGCACTCCTTGCACGAATCGTATAACCCAATCCCACTTCTGGGTGAATGAGAACAAGTGTTAAACTATCTGATCCTTCTGTCAACGCACTCCTTGCGAACGACTTCAACTGCACTCCTTGCAGGAATCCTTGCTCAGATAGAGAAACAATTGAAACTCATTCCTTCTTCCTTCAGACTTCAAACTCAAACATGAAATCACATACAAAGCAATAAAGAAAATGAATAACAGGAAAACAAACACTCATGAGAACATCATTTAACATCAACACATAGAGAACAGACACAAAACCATGGATTTGAATCAACTTCTTCTATTAATTCAATATTTATACATGGATGTTCTTCTACAACTCTCTGTCATTCTCCTGTTCTCTTCCTGCTTCGACTATCATGCTCTATCTACAATGTACAATGAGGGTGTGTATATCTCGCTTCCCTCTTTTTTTCTAAAACAGTCTAATCTATGAATTCAAGTCTATCTACCTGCATTAACTAGTTTAAATGCCTCCTATATACTAAGGACAAGAGTTAATCGCTCAAGGTCCAATACAATATACAAAGGCGCCCCTTCATAAATGGCTTCATTAAATATTTGGCACATCACTTCAAAAAGGTTTTCAAGCAATTTATCATGTGCTCAAAAATACGTTGCGCTTGCTCCACGCTCGCTTGATATTTGTGATGCTCCTGCATCACAATCGTGCAATGGGAAGTGTGATCTGATATTCAAATAGATCAGATGGAGTACTAGACCGAAATAACCTTCCATGGTTATTAACATAGAAACAAAGCAATGATATAAAAGAGGTCATTCAAAGAATTAAATTTCCCACGAGTTTTGCTTCAAACATAAAAAATATCTTAATGAAGAAAGGCGAATTTGGTGAGGTAAAAACACATGATTGGCATACCTTCATTAAGGTAATAATTTTGGTATACATATTTATATATATTGGCCTTATAGATTGTTTTTTTTTTTTTTTTTGCTTGTCTACTTTGGTCGAAACAAATAATGATTCATTTTGTTGTTACAGTATGTTCTACCGCTATCTCTCCCAAACAACT
>ML780382.1:449300-474980 GCA_009831015.1 Picea engelmannii
TGGGAATGTGTAGTGATTCAAGGAACCATTCATGGATCATGAGTCTTAAATGTTTTATTTAGGCCGTAATACCATTTATTTTCTTCCATGATCATGGTCACAGTCATAAGACCCATCTCTTGTGTCTAAAACTTTCAAATGGTTCTTATATCTCATTTGGAGTACAAAGATTCCATATGAGGCTTTGTGTGGTGGTTCAAGGTGTCATTAATGGATTATGAACCCTAAAATATTAATTTATATTCTATATTCCTTGTTTTCCTTCATCGACTATGGTTGAGGCCTTGAGATCCATGCATGGTATGAAAAATATATCAATCATTACCATATCCAACCAAGAGGCCAAAAATCCATGTTTGTGTGGTGGCTTGAGACCTAGTTTAAGGAAAAGGGCCCTGTTGAAATTACTAAGACAATTGAGAGGGGGGGGGTGAATCAGTTGTAATTTAGCTTAAACAATCTTAAGTTTATTAAAACATTATTAATCTTTCTTCAAGTGATCATCAACAATATAAAACATATGGACAGTAAAAGTAAAGAGCATCAGTCACACATAAGGTATACACAGAGACAGATTTTTCACGAGGAAACCCATCAAGGGAGAAAACCTCTTCTTCTTCGAAATGATAGGCAGTCTTTTAAGTTTTGTACATCATCTAGAATTGAGCACCGACTCAATGTGAGGCTGCTACCTTTGTTTTACAAGCTCCAACTTGTTTGAGAGCACCAACTCTCTGGTTTCTCTAGCACCCACTAGAACGAAGCACCAACTCCCTTAATGTTCCAGCACCAACTGGATGGAAGAACCAACTTCCAGTTACATAGGCTCCAACCTGTATAACAGAGAACACTTGTTCTCCCTTGCACCACCCTGCCACCCTGGTTTCTCTGGCTGCAACTAGATGGAAGTTACAACTTCCTATGTTCAAGCTCTCACTTGAACCTCTGAGGACAACAGTCCTCCCGAGCACCTCCCAACCTCCCTAGAACATAAATGAACAAATAAACATTCAACTACACAGATACATCAATTCTTACCAATCTTTCTTTGTTCTGTACATCTTGTCATCTTCTAATTGTTCTGCAATTCATTTCTTCCTCTGTCTATTCAACGGGTCTGCTCTGCATCAACTTCTTCTGTAATTATGCTCAGCTTCAAGTTTTCTTCATCTTCAGTTACTCTTCCTTGAGTTTTGTCTCACACTGTGCATATTCTCCATATCACTCTGCACTCTCTGATCTTCCCTTTCTTATAGTTTTATTCATTTCTCATACAGAACAACCAACTACACACAGTCTGTCTCAATTTATTTTATATGCAGATCCCCGGTGGTTCCACTTCGCATTTTCTTAGGCAAAAGAAAGACAACTGTCCAAGCAACTGAAACGCCAACTAATCGACAATCATGAGTCTGTTTCGCTAACAGATTCGAAACTGAGGAGTTAACTGTCAGAGAGAACAGTAACCCTCCGATCAACACTTGATCTGACGGTTCAGATCATTTTGCGATTTTTCATATCGTGATTTCGACACTCTTGACATTCAGTGTTTTTGTCACTTCAAAGTCTCGATCCACGAAACTCCGTAATGGAGTCGTATCAACGGTCCAGATCACATCTTGATCTGATGGTTTCAATTACGTCGTGATTTCGCATATCGCGATATCGAGATTCTTGATGTTAATATTCTTTGACATCTCGAACATTCGATTCTCAAAACACCAAAATGGAATTGGATCAATGGTCCATATTCAATCTTGATTCAATGGCTGCGATTAAATCATGATTTCGCATATCGCGGTTTCGACATTCTTGTTGCATTGTTTTCTTGTCTCTCCATGTCGCGATTCATGAAACTACGATATGGAGTTGGATCAATGATCCAGATATGATATTTATTCAATGGCTGCAATTATGTCGCGATTTTGCATATCGCGAAATCGGGATTCCTGTGGATGATATTACTTGACATCTCCAACTCTCGATCCCCGAAACTCCGACATGGATTGGAATCAATGATCCAGATTCAACCTTAATCTGACGACTGAGATTAAATCATGATTTCGCATATCGTGATTTCGAGAGGTTAGGGAACATCGTTCCTTTGACTCTCCAGTCAGCGAATTGACGATCTATCCCCACTTTTCCTACCCATAAATGGATCGTCCTCCTTTCAGAATTTTGTATGCCCACTTCTCCTTGTACTTTAAAGAGCGTGCAGGTTCTCCTTGATCCAACGATGGTCGGGTCTTGCGCTTGGATCTAACATCTGATATCTGTCCTCCTCTTCAGTGTGCTCTTCTTGTCTACATTCAAATGTGACGACCCTCGTTCTATCGATAATTTGAAGGGGATCCAACAAATAGAAATGCTTCTCAAACCTTACGGGTCTACCTCTTCAGCATGCTCTTATTCAGATCTGACGGCCATCGGGAATTCAGGAAGAGATCCAACGAACACGGTTGTTGCGCTTCCCCAATTATCACTGCATCATTGATCATCGTTGTTGTACTCAAGCCATCATCACTGTTGTACTTGCCATCAATGACAAGTATACGCTGCCTGTAAAACATGCCAACAATCCTCTATACATTCTTCATGTACGCTTGCCATCTGTTTTCTATTAAATATTTGCTAACAATCTCCCCCTTTGGCATTGATGGAAATACAAGAACCCACATGCATTCAAACTCTTCTGTCCTCCCAAACTCTTTTCTGTTTATTGGCAGTACGACTATCGTTAGATCAAAACCTGTGGGTGATTGGTAAACTCATCACCACTAGAGTTAATGGATTCACAGGAGGCTGTTAGACCATGTCGCGAGTCCCGAAGGAGGTGATGAACACCAATTCAACAATCTCCCCCTTAGCACCAACTGAGGGCTCTCAGCACCAACTAAGATACTCGACACCAATTGAGCAGACTCGAACTCGTAACCTTTCGCTCTGATACCAGTTTATTGGCAGTACAACTATCGTTAGACCAAAACCTGTGGGTGATTGGTAAACTCATCACTACCAGAGTTAATGGATCCACGAGAGGCTGTTAGAACATGTCGTGAGTCCCAAAGGAGGTGATGAACACCAATTTAACAATCTCCCCCTTTGGCATTGATGGAAATACAAGCACCCGCATGCATTTGGACTCGACTCTCCTCCCAAACTCTTTTCTCCCCCTTTGACATCAATGTCAAAGAAGAAACATTATTCCCCTGATATTGTTGCAAAACATACTCCCCCTGTCGACTGTAAGCATCTTGGAAATACACCAGATATTCAATAAGTACTCCCCTTGACCAGCTGAGCAGATTAGGCACAATAAATTATAACCCCCATTTTTTCACGAAGATATCCAAAAGGGGTCGTTGCTAATGGTTTAGTAAAGATATCAACCATCTATTCTTTGGAAGGAATATAATTTAGCTGAACAATTCTGTTTGTAACTTGTTCTCTGAGAAAATGATACTTTATTGGAATATGCTTAGTCTTGGAATGAAGAACGGGATTCTTGGAGACGCTAATGGCACTAGTGTTATCACAATGAATTGGAATAGGGTCAGTGTAAGTTACCTTCAGATCTGCAAGAGTTTGTATCATCCATAAGATTTGTGTGCAGCAAGTAGCAACAACAATGTATTCTTCTTCTGTAGTGGATAATGAAATGTATCCTTTCTTTTTACTAATCCATGCAACTAATGAGTCACCCAGAAAGAATTCTCCTCCACTTGTGCTTTTTCTCTCATCAACACAGTTTTACCAGTCTGCATCTGAATAAGCAGTTAACTGGAAATTCTAATTTCTAGGATACCACAGACCATAAGTCATTGTTCCCTTCAAGTATTTAAATATCCTTTTGACAGCTACCAAATGAATTTGTGATGCAGGAGCATCTCTCCACGTCAGCCAGCCAGCCGTCTCAAGCGCATGCATTCAAGATGAAGAGAGAGGCACAGTCCTCATTTAAAACTTGAATTGAATGTAATTTAATGTCTAGGTTGTTGAGCCATATAGCCATGCCTTTGCACAGGTTGTAGATAATATAGGCCTTTAATGTTTGTAAGCATGAGATCTAGATCCAGATAGTGGACTAGACAACCCATTCAATGTAATTGAATAGGGTAGGTAGATTGGAGGGAAGAGCTCAAAGAGCCCCTCAGGTAAAAGAGATTTAGGATCTCATTTTGTGTAAGTGAAGAGTGGGTAGAGAGAAAAGAAGAGAATCTATGAGTAGAGAAGAAGAGATAAGAGTCGAGACCTTGTTACAGGCCGTGCTCAGGAACACCTTGTAAATACAGGCATTTGCCATATTTAATACAAAGAGCAGTTTTTCCTGCATTACTGTGTGTTAAATGAATGTCTGTGATTATTCTTTATATATGTTGTAGATGTATACTGTAGGTTTGCATTTGCAGGAGTGTGTCTGATTTAAGGTGAAATTATTTGAGGCTTCACACCAGGAGGGTGTGACAGAACGATGCGGGTTCTGATAGGCGTGCACAGAGGATGCATTTCTGAACACTGCGGGTTCAGACAAATACGTGTTGCGGAACAATAACTGAAATCAACAACTCAGTGAATACCTCAAGGTTACTGAAAACCTTGGAGGCAAGGTTGTGTATGAGAGACACAGTTGTAGACAGAAACTCTGTTGTGATTTCTGTAGAGCTTCACCAAGTGGGCATTGAGCATATGCACAATGGTGCATTGAGAAGAACTTTGTTGTGAGTTCTTAAGAAGAATCAGAATCACTGAGGATTCTGTGAAGCTCTGCCAAGTGGGCATTGAGAAGGTGTAAGGAGTGCACAACGGAAGACTTCTGTTGAGAAGTTTAGGAAGAACCAGAATCACTGAGGATTCTGAAGAGCTCTGCCAGGTGGGCATTGAGTAGGTGCAAGGAGTGCACAGAGGCCAGAACTATTGAATGTTCTGTGAAAAGATACTTTTCTAGGAGGGCATTGAGTAAGTGTGCATACAGAAGAAAATAAAACTCTTTTTGAGTTCTGTGATTTGAAGAAGAGTCCACCGAGGGATCTTCACAGGGTTGTTGAACACCCTGCAGACTCAGTAAGAAGTTTCTTGAGCAGAAGGATAGCCAGGAGGGTATCCAAACATTCTCCATCTGTGGGAGAAGGGAAGAAAGATAAAACCCCTTAGGGATATGAGTATTGAGGAGATCAGGAGAGGTAGCACTTTGCATGTCTGAAGACCCTACAGAGGTGTAGGAGTCATAGAGTCTCTTGAGGATTCAGTCATGGAATCTCAGGAGGGACAGTGCTTTCGGTGCACAAAGTCGAGGCTGCAAGGAGTACAGAGGTTGAAGAACTCTTTGGAGGAGTTCAGAGTCTATGAAAGCTCAGGAGGAATAGCGTCATGGAGAATGCACAGCGAGAACTCAGGTAAAGGAGCTCGTAGAGAGGAGATAGAAAAAGGTCGAGGCCTTTGAGAACTTGAAATTCTTCCAAGCAACGGAAGAAAGTGCGCAAGCTCAAGAGGGAGCACAGTATCCATCAGATCGACGGGAGAAAGAGATATGGATCGTTGATTTCTATGCCCAGGAGACGTACAGGAGGAGCACACAGAAGGGGAGATTGTGGACCGTCGTATGTTCGCACAGATACTCGTTAGCCATCAGATCGGACAAGAGGTGCACGGGGTTTATCCCTTCTCATGCCAGGTAGAAGTCCCGAGAGGTATCAAGATATCGGCATTCGTGAAATCAGGAGTCACGAGGACAAGAGATCGGGAATTTATATAGGAAAATTCCCTGGAACGATCTAGACCGTCTGTTTGTGGAGACACGTGGTGGGGATAGAGTGACCCGTCGGTATATCGGCTACTGGGGTTCTGAGTTGACAGAGGATTTCTGTCATCGGAGTAGTGAAAGTCCCGAAATCGCGAGAAGTGATCAAGACCGTCCATCATAGGAGGACACGTGGAGGAGATCAGAGCACTCGAGAGATTTCCTGAATGGAAGGTCGTCCATCAGCATTTTAGGAATCGGGAAATCGTGGATTTCGTGGACAAGAAGTCCATGCATTTCATAATCACGAATTCCGAAACCCTAACAAGGGTGGAAAGCTCCATTGTAGGGCCAGCTGTCATCATATCGGAGAATCGAGATTCGAGGGATCGACAGTCCCGTGGGAAAATGCATTTCAACATTTGAAACCCCAAATTCCTGAAAGGTGATAGGATTGCGGTCATGTAAAGGGAGGTCGTATGGACCCAAAAGTCTAGCCCAGGGGACTAGCGGAAGTTGGAGCATATCGGGATTCGGCGGATCGAGGATCCTGAGGACAAGTGCGTTTCGACACTTGAAATTCCGAAACCCTGAAAGAGGATATAAGGTTGTGGTCTTATGAGATAGCGGTCACATGGACCAGGGCATAGCCAGGAGGGGCTAAGGCCGGAAGAGAGCGCATCGGAAAATCGGTGATCGGGAGATCGCGGGGACAGAGGTTAGTGATATCGAGGATCACGAAACCCCGAAACCTGAAATTAAATCTGGGAAAGTACACAGGCGCATGCAGAGGTCGTGACAGAGAAAAGAGAAGGACCTGTGGATCGGGATTTTAACAGAGATTCCAGCAGGGAATCGAATGAGCTAATTCGGCTCAAAGATGGAATTTTAACGATCCTGTGAGAAGGAGCGCGATGAGGTGGTGGTCGTGCGTTCTTACTACATCAAGTGGTATCAGAGATAGAACTATGTTTGTATATTTCAAGAAGAGGGAGAAGACAGAGCGCGAGAGACTCTATGGTGATTGTTTGCAGGTAGGCAACAATTGAGAAGACAGTCAGGGAGACTGGAGGATGAAGCTGGAAACAATCTTAGTGCAGAGTGACAGCAACAAGTTTGCTAGGAAAGTAGACATAGATAACACCATGACTACTGAAGGCCATAGGCATGCTGGGAGGAAGAGCAAAGCAGAAAAGCTTGCAGAAATGGATAAAGAGCTCGCTGAAATAAGAGCATACATAGAAGAGCTTGAACTGTGGATGCAACAAAAAGCAAAGCCAAGATGGGTATATGAATGGCCCATGAGGAAGCTGAAAGCAAAATGGCCAGTCAAGGATTTGATGGTCATAAGATAGCAAAGGTTGTTGAAAGGATGGTTGAGGTATGTTGAAAAACTCGACGGACCTGAGGAGATGGTTCAGATGTGTGAGTCAGATAATGGGAGAGGTCTCAGTGATGAAGGGAATGAAATGGGATCAGCTGAGGATCTCAAGAACTGCCAGGAGGGCAGAGAAGAAATTCTAGTTTTCCAGGTGGGCAAGGAGTTGATATCACTACGAGATCTCAGAGACTGTCAGGAAGATAGCCAAGGAATTTCACATTGCCAGTTGGGCAATGAAATGAGGTCACTGCGGGATCTTGAAGACTGCCAGGAGGGTAGTGGAAGCATCTCAGATTTCCAGGTGGGCAGAGATGAGAATTCGAGACTATCTGAAAGTCTCATGGACTTGGAGGTGAGTTCAATTCAACAAGGAGTGTTGATGAAGATGGGATCAGTTGATCTCATAATCTGCCAAGAGAGCAGTGAATAGATCCCATATTTCCAGCTGGGCAGGGATGAGTAGATGAGTTGGGATCATCTAGAAGAGATGACAGAGCAGATGAGACTATCTGAGGGTCTCATAAATTTATAGATGGATTTGTATCAGCAGGTGTAGCTGATAGGGGAAGAGGATTTGAGAAGCTGTATGATGATTGGGGGAATTGAAGTATTCCTACCACTTGCCCAGGAGGAGGCAGAAATCTATGTTGCAGAGGAGGCATCAACAACAGAAGAACAGTCAGCTGAGATTGTCAAAGAGGAATTGGAGCAGACTTTGGAAGCTACCCAAGCAGACGAAGAAAAAAATGAGAATTCAAAGGAATGGCTCAACGCTTTCAGCCAGGAAGACGAAAGAAAAGAAGTTGTAGCACTGAAGCTGACAGCAGAAGAAGCAGACAAAGAGGATAATGAGCATTCTAAGGAATGGCTCCGTATTTTCAGCCAGGAGACTGAAAGGACTGCAACCTGGGAGTTTGCAGCAGAAGAAGAAGGGGAAGACACCATTTGTTTTGCTGATCTATGGGAACAAATTGAAGCCCCGGAAGAGAGGGTGAAAGTGTAGAGCGTGCACATCCAACATGTGAAGTTGGAAGCTGATGAAGAAATCATGGGAGATCATAGTGATCTGCCCATGAACCGAAAATTTTTGCAGCCGAGGAGACTGCACAAACAAAGACAACCATTGGAGCAGCTGGACGAAGTGATTGAGTACATAAAAAGGCTGATGTTGAGGTCAGCAGAGACTGCCAATGAGGAGCAGCTGAGAAGAAAGGAATAAGCAGCAACAACAACAATGTAGAAGTAGCAGCATGATGGAGTGGATGAACAGCTCTAGAGAATGATTTGGGATCCAGGAGGATTTCAACATCAAAGATGGGAAGCTCATGAGAAGGAGCTCATGAATTTTGCAGCTGAGGATTATGATGCAGGAGCATCTCTCCACGTCAGCTAGCCAGCCAGCCAGCCGTGTCAAGCGTGTGCATTCAAGATGAAGAGAGAGGCGCAATCCTCATTTAAAACTTGAATTGAATGTAATTTAATGTATAGGTTGTTGAGCCATAGAGCTGTGCCTTTGCACAGGTTGTAGATAAGATAGGCCTTTAATGTTTGTTAGGATGAGATCTATATCTACATAGCGAACTAGACAGCCCATTCAATGTAATTGAATAGGGTAGGTAGATTGGAGGGAAGAGCTCGAAGAGCCCCTCAAGTAAAAGAGATTTAGGATCTCATTTTGTGTAAGTGAAGAGTGGGTAGAGAGAAAAGAAGAGAATCTACGAGTAGAGCAGAAGAGAGAAGAGTCGAGACCTTGTTACAGGCCATGCTCAGGAACACCTTGTAAATATAGGCATTTGCCATATTTAATACAAAGAGCAGTTTTTCCTGCATTATTGTGTGTTAAATGAATGTTTGTGAGTGTTCTTTATATATGTTGTAGATGTATACTATAGGTTTTCATTTGCAGAAGTGTGTCTGATTTCAGGTGAAAGTCTTTGAGGCTTCACACCAGGAGGGTGTAACAGAACGTTGCGGGTTCTGATAGCCGTGCATAGAGGATGCATTTCTGAACACTGCGGGTTCAGACAAAGACGTGTTGCGACACAATAACTGAAATCAACAATTCAGTGAAGACCTCAAGGTTACTGAACACCTTGGAGGCAAGGATGTGTATGAGAGACACAGATGTAGACAAAAACTCTGTTGTGAGTTCTGTAGAGCTCCGCCAAGTGGGCATTGAGCATATGTACAATGGTGCATTGAGAAGAACTTTGTTGTGAGTTCTTAAGAAGAATCAGAATCACTGAGGATTCTGTGAAGCTCTACCAAGTGGGCATTGAGCAGGTGCAAGGAGTGAACAATGGAAGACTTCTGTTGAGAAGCTCAGAAAGAACCAGAATCACTGAGGATTCTGAAGAGCTCTGCCAGGTGGGCATTGAGTAGGTGCAAGGAGTGCACAGAGGCCAGAACTGCTGAACATTCTGTGAAAAGATACTCTACCAGGAGGGCATTGAGTAAGTGTGCAGACAGAAGAAGAGAGAACTCTCTTTGAGTCCTGTGATTTGAAGAAGAGTCCACCGAGGGATCTTCACAGGGTTTCTGAACACCCTGCAGACCCAGTAAGAAGTTGCTTGAGCAGAAGGATAGCCAGGAGGGCATCCAAACATTCTCCATCTGTGGGAGAAGGGAAGAAATATAAAACCCCTTAGGGATCTCAGTGTTGAGGAGCTCAGGAGAGGTAGCACTTTGCGTGTGTGAAGACCCTATAGAGGCGTAGGAGTCATAGAGTCTCTTGAGGATTCAGACGCGGAAGATCAGGAGGGGCAGTGCTTTCGATGCACAAACTCAAAGCTGGAAGGAGTGCAGAGGTTGAAGAACTCTTTGGAGGATTTAAGAGTCGATGAAATCTCAGGAGGAATAGCGTTGTGGAGAACGCACAGCGATAACTCAGGTAAAGGAGCTCGTAGAGAGGAAACAGAGAAAGGTCGAGGCTTTTGAGAACTTGAAATTCTTCCAAGCACCGGAAGAACATGCGCAAGATCAGGAGGGAGAACAACAGCCGTCAGATCGATGGGAGAAAGAGATGTGGATCATTGATTTCTACGTCCAGGAGACGTACAGGAGGAGCGCACAGAATGGGAGATTGTGGACCATCGGATGTTCACACAGATTCCTATTAGCCGTCAGATCTGACAAAAGGTGCACAGGTTTTAACCCTTCTCACGCTAGGTAGAAGTCCCGACAGGTATGGGGATATCGACGTTCGTGAAATCGAGAGTCACGAGGACAAGAGATCGGGAATTTCTATAGGAAAAGTGCCAGGAACGATCTGGACCATCTTTTGTGGAGACACATGGTGGGGATCGAGTGACCCGTTGGTATATCGGCTATCGGGGTTCTGAGTTGATAGAGGATTTTTGTCATCGGGGTAGCGAAAGTATCGAAATTGCGAGAAGCGATCAATACCGTCCATCATAGGAGGACGCGTGGGGGAGATCAGAGCACTCGGGAGATTTCCCGAACGGAAGGTCGTCCATCGACATTTCGGGAATCGAGAAATCGTGGATTCCATGGACAAGAAGTCCATGCATTTCAGAATCACGAAGTCCGAAACCCCGACAAGGGTGGAAAGCTCCATTTGTGGGTCAGCTATCATCGTATCGGAGAATCGAGATTTGAGGGATCGATAGTCCCGTGGGCAAATGCATTTCATCATTTGAAACCCCAAAGTCCCGAAAGGTGATAGGACTGCGGTCATGTAAAGGGAGGTCGTATGTACCCAAAATTCTAGCCCAGGGGACTAGTGGAAGTTGGATCATATTGGGATTCGACGGATCGAGGATCCTGAGGACAAGTGTGTTTCGGCACTTGAAATTCCAAAACCCCGAAAGAGGATATAAGGCTGTGGTCTTATGAGATAGCGGTCACATGGACCAGGGCATATCCAGGAGGGGCTAAGGCCGGAAGAGAGCACATCGAAAAATCAGTGATCGGGAGATCGCGGGGACAGAGGTTCATGATATCAAGGATCACGAAACCCCAAAACCCAAAATTAAATCGGGGAAAGGACACAGGCACGTGCAGAGGCCATGACAAGGAAAAGAGAAGGACCTGTGGATCAGGATTTTAACAGAGATTCCAGCAGGGAATCAAATGAGCTAATTCAGCTCAAAGAGGGAATTTTAATGATCCTGTGAGCAGGAGCACGACGAGGTGGTGGTCATGCATTCTTACTGCATCACTTTGTTTAGGAGCAGACTGAAAACGACCTACCATTCCAACAGCTTGCATTATATCAGGACAGGATGCTATGATGTACAAAAGACTTCCTATCATAGAGCGATATTTCCTTTGATCAACATCAGGTGAGATATCATCTTTACTCAACTTGCAACCAACCACCATAGGTGTTCTAACTGTAGAGGAATCTTCCATCTGAAATTTCTTCAACATCTCTTTCAAATATTTTTCTTAAGAAATAAAAATTCCTTCAGAGCTTTGTTTTACTTGTAAGCCAAGGAAATATGACAATTCTCCTATCATGGACATTTCAAATTTTGTTTGCATAGAATTAGCAAACCACTCGATAGATGATTCATTAGTACAGCCAAAAATAATATCATCTACATAAACCAAAACAACTAGTAAATTATCACCTTCAGACTTAATGTAAAGGTTACTGTCAACAATACCTTTCTTGAACCGTTTTTCTTGTAGAAATTTGTCCAGTCTATAATACGAAGCTCGTGGTGCTTGTTTTAGTCCATATAAGGCCTTCTTCAGCTTACAAACATAATTAGGATTATCTGTCAATGAGAATCCTTAAGGTTGCTCCATATATACTTCTTCCTCTAGATCTCCATTAAGAAATGTCGACTTAACATCCATCTGATAAACTTTGAAGTTCTTATGACATGAATAAGAAATAAATATTCTGATAGCTTCCAATCTTGCCACTGGTGCAAAAGTTTCATCAAAGTCCTAACCTTCAACTTGCGCATATCCCTTATAGACCAATCTGGATTTATTTCTAACAACTTGTCCTTTTTCATTCATTTTATTCTTGAACACCCATTTGGAACCTATTACATTCTTATCTTCAGGTCTAGGGACAAGCTCCCAACTATTGTTCTTCTCAATCTGATCAAGCTCTTCATTCATTGCTCTAATCCAATTATCTTCCTGGCTAGCTTCCTCAAAATTTCTAGGTTCAGTCATAGATCAAAAGGCAACATGAGATTGTTCTGAGTCTTTAATCAATTTCCTTCTTGTCTGAACTCCTTCATTTATATCCCCAATTATCTGATTTTCAGGATGATTCTTTCTAATCAATCTGAGTGGTGATTTTGCTTCTTTCTGCTTATTTGTGTCAGTTTGAATATTTATATCTTCATCTTATCCAGACTCTTTTCTTTCTGATCCTTGGACATGTTCATCTTCATCTTCAACTGTATCTTTTGTTCTTGGTTCAACACTGCTTACATTTCTGACTGGGATTTCTTCATCGACTTTTATATCTATACAATCAACTAGTTTGTGCAGTCTCTTATTGTAGCATTTGTACCCTTTACTATTTGTAGCATAACCCAAGAAGATACCTTCATCAACCCTGCCATCATATTTGCCAATATTTTCATCATTGTTCTTGATATAACATGTACTCCCGAAAACTTTAAAATGCTTGATTGAAGCAGGTCTTCCAAACCAAAGTTCATAAGGGGTCTTGTCACTGTGTGGTCTGAGATGAGATTTGTTAAGGATATGAATAGCTGTATGAATTTCTTCCACCCAATATGTCTGAGGTATGTTCCTTTCATTCATCATTGATCTTGACATTTGTTGTACTGACCTATTCTACCTCTCAACAACTCCATTTTGTTGTGGAGTCCTTGGAATTGTGTACTCTCTTTTCATCCCATGTTTATCACAGAACTCTTTGGAGTTCCTAGAACTAAACTCTCCTCCTCTATCATACCTTACTTCCTTTAATATTTTTCATGTTTGATTCTCATTCAGATCCTTAAATACTTTGAATTTTTCAAATGCTTCAGATTTTTCATTCAAAAAGGCAACCCAAGTTAGTCTAGAATAGTCATCAATAATCAACATAAAGTAATTTTATTTTCCCGTACCTTCTTTCCTTGATGGTCAACATAGATCCATATGTACTAACTGGAGAGGTTTTTCTGTTGAAGGAAAGTTTTTAGATTTGAACTGAGTGCGAGTAAGCTTTCCTTTCTGACAAGATTTACAAACAGATTCATATGGCTTTGATATATTTGGAAGATGTTTTATTGCCCCATTGTTTCTGAGTTTGATTATGTGATCAAAATTTAGGTGACCAAGTCTCCTATGCCACAGCCAACTTTCATCATATTTTCTTAAGTTGCATTCTTATTCTTCTTCTTTTAAAACACAGACATTGTTTTCTGTTCTTATACCTTTTGCAACTAGCTGACCTGAATCCACATTTTTTATTCTACAGTATTTAGAGGTAAAAAAAACTTCACACCCTCGGTCAAAGACTTGACTGACACTAAGAAGATTATGTTTCAAATATTCTACAAACAACACATCTTGAGCTTTTCTTTTTCCGTTACACAAACTTACAATTCCTTTACCTTTTATCTTTCCTGGTGCATCATTTCCAAAAGTTACATTTCCTGATTTGTTATCACCTAGAGTTAGAAACTTACTTCTGTCTCCACTCATGTGTTTGGAGCATCCACTGTCAATATACCAGGGATTCTTTTTCCTTTGGGATGATAGCACTAGTCCACATTTGTCATCTACTTTCTTCTTCCAAACTTTGACATTTTCAGTAGTGGGGATCAAATCTAAATTGTATTTCCTTAAGCGACAGTCTGCAGCTTTATGACCATAATTATGACAGTTGTAACATTCTGGTTCACTGAATAATAGATCATAAAGATTGTTATGCACACATATGTTGTTGTGTTTCACCTGTGTCCTTCTCCTAGTCATCACATGATTTATAATATGTGATTGTTTGTTTCTTGGTTGTCTCAATCTTTGTTGTGGAAGATAGTTATTCATTGAATATCTTGATTGTTCATATCTAAATCTTAAAGAACAGTTTATAGATTTGTGACCAAAATTAGAGCAGAGAAAACAATAACCATAGAAAAAATCTTTGTACCTTAAAAAAATCTGTCTTCTTTGAGGAGGTCGACTTCTGTCATGCTGATAATCTTTCTGGTCTACAAATTCGGTTCTGGGGCTTTTTCTTTCATTTCTTCTTGGTGGAAGATTTTCCTTCTTTGTTTCTGCAGAGTGACTGTTGTCAATGTTTGAGGATTTGACAAACTTGATAGATTCTGTATTATTTAGATTATCACTACTTGATCCTTCTTCATATCCCAATCTAGCTTTCAACTTATAATTTCTTTGTTGATTTAGAATGGAGGTTAATTCTTCTGAGGCTTTAATACTTGGCAGATTTTGATGATACAATCCTTTAAATTTCTCCGTTTCTTTTCTAGTTTTGACTATCTCTTCTTCTAAGGATTCACACTTGACTTTCTTTTCTGACAATTGTTTTTTCAGTATGTCTTCTATTTTCTTTGCCTCTTCTAATTCCACTTTAAGAAAAGAAAAGTCTTCATCAGGTTTTTTACTGTCTTTCTCGAACTGTGTCAACAATTGTTTTTTCTTTCTGTTCTTAGTTCTGAGTCTATCAATTTCATCCAGTGCACTGATCAGTTCTCCTTCCAAATCAACCACAGCTTCTTCACCATTATCATCATTGTCTGTTCTTTTATTATCATAATCCTCTTTGGCCATAAGCATGAAGTCATTTGCCTTATCTTCACAGGATGAGTCACAATCGGTGTCTTCTGAGGAATTGTCATTATTTGCAACCAAACTTTTCTTCTTATTATATTTCTTGTATTTGTACTTCTTTTCATCATCTGAGTTTTGGTCCTTTTTCTGATGGGGACACTTAGATGCAAAATGACCTATCTTACCACAGTTAAAGCATTTGAAGGGAAACTTCCCTTGATATTTTCCTCATCCTTTCTTTAACATTCTCACAAATTTTGCCTCAATATCATCTAATTCTGAATCAATATTCTTGTCTACTTTAAAAGATGCTTCTCTAGTACTGGATTTGTCTTTGTTAATTATCATTTCATATGCAGTTAGAGTTCCTAGAAGTTGATCAATGGATAGAGTTTTAAGATCATTTAATTCTTCTATTGTAGAGACTTTTGGATTAAATTTATCAGGCAGAGATCTTAAAATCTTCTGAACTAAGAGTGAGTCATCAAACTTCTCACCAAGACCCTTCATGGCATTTACAAGTTCTTCAACTATTAAAAAGTACTTTCTAATTGTTTCATCTTCATTGATCTTTAGTTGTTCAAATTTCAATCTGTATGTTTGAAGTTTGGCATCTTTTACTTTCTCATTTCCTTCATAACAGTTAATAAGTTTATCACACATTGCTTTGGTAGTATCAAGATGCATCACCTTTACAAACTAAGCTTCAACAAGTCCATTCAAGATAACATTCATCCCCTTAGCATTAAAACTAAACTCTAACTTATCATCCTTGGAGGCTAGCACAATAGGCTTTGTATATCTAGTCTCTACTACATCCCAAACATCAGCACCTAAGGCCATTAAGTATGTTCTCATTCTAATCTTCCAGAAGGCAAAATTTGTTCCATCAAACAGAGGGGGCTTAGAGTCTAAAGTCCCTTCATGACTTGTCATGTTTAAGCTTACAAATCTACCTTTGAATAAAAGGAACCCGCTCTGATACCAATTGTTCAAATTACTAAGACAACTGAGAGGGGGGGTGAATCAATTGTAATTGAGCTTAAACAATCTCAAGTTTATTAAAACATTATTAATATTTCTTCAAGTGATCATCAACAATATACAACATATGGACAGTAAAATTAAAGAGCATCATTCACACATAAGGTATACACAGAGACAGATTTTTCACGAGGAAACCCATAAAGGGAGAAAACCTCTTCTTCTTTGAAATGATAGGCAGTCTTTTAAGTTCTATACATCATCTAGAATTGAGCACCGACTCAATGTGAGGCTGCTACCTCTGTTTTACAAGCTCCAACTTGTTTGAGAGCACCAACTCTCTGGTTTCTCTAGAACCCACTAGAAGGAAGCACCAACTCCCTTAATGTTCCAGCACCAACTGGATGGAAGCACCAACTTCGAGTTACACAGGCTCCAACCTGTATAACAGAGAACACTTGTTCTCCCTTGCACCACCCTGCCACCCTGGTTTCTCTGGCTGCAACTAGATGGAAGCTACAACTTCCTGTGTTCAAGCTCTCACTTGAACCTCTGAGGACAACAGTCCTCCCGAGCACCTCCCAACCTCTCTAGAACATAAATGAACAAATAAACATTCAACTACACAGATACATCAATTCTTACCAATCTTTCTTTGTTCTATACATCTGGTCATCTTCTAACTATTATGCAATTCATTTCTTCCTCTGTCTATTCAGCAGGTCTTCTCTGCATCAACTTATTCTGTAATTATGCTCAGCTTCAAGTTTTCTTCATCTTCAGTTACTCTTCCCTGAGTTTTGTCTCACACTGTGCATATTCTCCATCTCACTCTGCACTCTCTGATCTTCCCTTTCTTATAGTTTTATCCATTTCTCATACAGAACAACCAAATCCACACAGTCTATCTTAATTTATTTTATATGCAGATCCCCGATGGTTCCACTTCGCATTTTATTAGGCAAAAGAAAGACAACTGTCTAAGAAACTGAAATGCCAACTAATCAACAATAATGAGTCTATTTCACTAACAGATTCGAAACTGAGGAGTTAACTGTGAGACAGAAAAATAACCCTCCGATCAACACTTGATCTGACGGTTCAGATCATTTCACGATTTCTCATATCGCGATTTCGACACTCTTGACGTTCAGTGTTTTTGTCACTTCAAAGTCCCAATCCATGAAACTCTGTAATGGAGTCGTATCAACGGTCCAGATCACATCTTGATATGACGCTTGCAATTACGTCGCGATTTCGCATATCGCGATATCGAAATTCTTGATGTTAATATTATTTGACATCTCCAACATTCGATTCTCGAAACACCGAAATGGACTTGGATCAATGGTCTAGATTCAATCTTGATTCAATGGCTGCAATTAATTCACGATTTTGCATATCGCAGTTTCGGTATTCTTGTTGCATTGTTTTCTTGTCTCTCCATGTCGCGATTCGCGAAACTCCGATATGGAGTTGGATCAATGGTCCAGATCTGATCTTGATTCAATGGCTACAATTAAGTCATGATTTTTCATATCGCGAAATCAGGATTCCTGTGGATGATATTACTTGACATCTCCAACTCTCGATCCCCGAAACTCCAACATGGACTGGAATCAATGGTCCAGATTCAACCTTAATCTGACAGCTGAGATTAAATTGCGATTTCGCATATCACGATTTCAAGAGGTTAGGGAACATTTTTCCTTTGACTCTCCAGTCAGCGAACTAACGATCTATCCCCACGTGTCCTACCCATAAATGGACGGTCCTCCTTCTTTTAGAATTTTGTACGCCCACTTCTCCTTGTACTTTAAAGAGCGTGCAGGTTTTCCTTGATCCAACGATGGTCGGGTCCTACGCTTGGATCAAACGTCTGAGATCAGTCCTCCTCTTCAATGCGCTCTTCTTGTCTACATTTAGATCTGACGACCCTCGTTCTATCGGGAATTTGAAGGGGATCCAACAAACAAAAATTCTTCTCAAACCTTATGGGCCTACCTCTTCAGCATGCTCTTATTCCGATCTGATGGCCATCAGGAATTTAGGAAGAGATCCAACGAACACGGATTTTTCTCTTCCTCGATTATCACTGCACCGCTAATCATCATTGTTGTACTCAAGCCATCATCACTGTTGTACTTGCCATCAATGAAAAGTATACGTTGCTTGTAAATCATGCCAACAATCCTCTGTACATTCTTCCTGTACTCATGCCATCTGTTTTTTGTTAAATATTTTCTAACATGCCCTAGAATCTTATTTTTGGGCCAATGGCCCAAGACCCATATCTTTTTGCAAAACCTCTGAAATGGTAACCATATTCCACTTAAGGAAAAATGTACTTTATGGAGAGTTTTGTGGTGGTTTCAGGAATATTTCATGTCCAATAATATATATAAGATTCATTTAGGGGCCAAGGACCTTATTTTCCTCTCCTAATGGTACCCATATCCCATTTGTATGAAAAATATTCCTTTTAGAGGACCCATGTCATAGATCAAGAACTTGATCATGGCCCATTGGCCCAAGAATCTTCATTTACGGTCTAATTCCCTATATTTATCCCCCAACCATGGTTAAGGCCTCGATACCGTTCCTTGATGCATAAAACATTGTATCCCTCGTATGCAAAACCTCTTATAAGTTCCCATATCCCAATTAATAGAGATCAAAGACCCCTTTTGGAGGGTCTATTTGGTGCTTTAGGGACACATTAATGAAGCAGATCCTTACAATATTTATACAAATGGGCTTAAGACCCTTCTTTCCCCCTTAACCTGCATGTTAAGCCCTCAAGACTCATTTCTATTGAACTTGTATCCCTCAAATAATCCAAAAATAACCTACAAGGGTCCTTTGAGGTGAATGATATGTTACATAGGTCATGAACCAGCTAAGACCCATCCATGATGAAGAAGACCTCATAATGTCACCCATATTCAACATGGATGCCAAAGACTCCCTCGAGAGGACTCGTGTCATGGTTTTTAGGTGTTTTTGATGGTGGTTGGGCTTGAGAGGCTTGGGGTAATAATTTATATTATATATATATATATATATATAAATAAATTAAATTAAAAAAAAATAATAACAAAACATATAAAAAACACAAAACAAAAAAAATAAAAATGAAAAACAATATATATTATAAAATGTATATTAATTAAATTAATATAAAAAAAACAAAAAAACCATTATTAAAAAAAAAAAAACAACACACAAAACAAAACAAAACACTATCCCCATGCCCATTTCCATTCACGACCGAGAGAGTAGCCAAACTAGTCATAACACTATCCACGCACGCATGAGTGGAGAGGCATTGCAAACACAGAGGGCATTGAGGGCATTGAGACACAAAGAGCACCCGAGACTGAGGGCATTGCAGAGACTGAGGGCATTGTAGAGAACTAGTCATAACACTATCCCCATGTGTAGGAGTGGATAGGCATTGCAGAGACGAAGGGAATTGAGTGCATTGAAGGCATTGAGACACGGAGAGCACCCGAGACTGAGGGCATTGCAAAGACTGAGGGCATTGCAGAGACTGAGGGCATCCGAGACTGAGGACATCCAAGACTGAGGGTCGAGGTTCATACGAGAGTGAGGGAAAGTATGTGTGAGACCATCGAGGGCCATTCCAGACCGAGACCGAGACTCTAATGGTACGTTCTTTCATATACTTACCAATTATCGATTCCCATGGGTAAAATAAATAAATAAAAACTATTGTTTTTTGTTATTGGATTTTTGTGTCATGTATTTTTGTAAATAGGCTCCATAAGACTTGTGTGAAGGTGTACCAATCACCATAGTGAAGGCTACCCATAGACCTCAAAATTTGCAATTTATTCAATGGACACATCACTATATGCATCATAAATAGGACCTCCATAATGTATCTGACATCTGGCTTCATATCACGATAAAAAATATGAAAGGTGATGTCAATAATTCCATGCCCTAGGGTGCCATTATCTTCATAAAATGGAGAGATACATGCCTTTACCACTTCATCATCATTTGAGGTTTTGTCTTCAAGATTACCCCTCTCAAGATCATAACAAGCAAGACCATCAAATTAAAATTTTTGATAAGGTGCAAATCTTACCAAACCCTCAACCTCATGGGGAGGAGAAATAGATGCATGGGGGCTCTCATCTTTAAGGTCTTCAACAAGATCTTCCATGGGAGAACATGATGTTTCTTCAATAATTATTTCTTCATGTGCTTGATCTTCAATTGAGGTGTGAGAAGAGTCTTCATCCTTGTGTTCTTTAAGTGGAGGTGCAACTAGATATTCCATGGCTTTATCGTCAAGGGGAGATTGAGAATTTTATTCAACCATATTTTCTTTGTTTATCACATGATACATTTTATTTATCCTTTCAATAATGAACATCCATTGCTTAGGATAATTAAGGCTCCATTTCTTGCAAAATGTCTCAAAAAAACTTGCGAAAGATGATATTTATCCTCTACCAATATGTTCAAACCATTCCCTTGAACTCCTTTTAAAACTATCAACAGAAACAATTATCACAACATTTTCATAAATAATGCCAATACTTAACATGAATGCCATGAAAGGTAAGATGTTTAGTATGACTAGGATTATAGTTTCTTAGGGAGGTTCATGTCTTCATTAACCATTAGATAGCATTAACCTATTTTTTGCATGTACATCTTCCTATCATATCAAGGGTTGTTATGGAAATGCCTCCAATGGAAATGAAGATAATATTTTCACCATAGTAAGGATATGAAAATGATTTTTATTTTTTTTTATCTTAATGATGAATTTAATGAAGCCACCAATAACAATAGCATTAATAAAGATCTTGTTTATATATTAAGGAGTTTTATGGAAGCACTAGAAAATTGAAACCAAATGACTATAGGTTCAAAGATTGGAATTGGTTATATGAGAAGATAGAAAAAAGAGTCTCAAATTGGTGCTATAGATGGCTATCGTGAGGAGGTTGTAGGTTGAATTTCGTGAAATTGGTACTTGAATTTATTTCGACGTACTAGAAGTCACTAGCACATATACCTAATTTAATATGCTGGAAAAAGACAAGGGAAAATGTTTTAGTTTCTTGTGGACGAGGAAAAGAGAAAACTAAGGCACCCCTTTGATTAAGTGGATCAAGATAGCAAAACCAAAAGAAGTTGGGGGATGGGGGCCAAAAAATATTCACAATTTTGACAACCTTTGGTAGTAAAGAGTCCATTGAGACTCTTATATCATGGAGGCCTACATAATCAAGTAACGATGCAAAAATACAATGAACACTTGTCCTTTGAATATTGGATAAGACTCCCACTAAGATATATATTTGGAACCTCCAATTTCCAATGGTCTAAGGCTCTAATAAAAGCCTTCCCTCTTGCTGGGAATTGGTTAGCATGGATAGTAGGAAATGGGGCCAAAGTAAGAATAGAGGGATACCCTTGGGTAGGTTGTGAAAGTCATCATACAATATTAGAAGAATTGACTAATTCCTTAAAAAACAAGGTATCTATCACTTGGAAGATGTAGCAGATCTAGAGATCTCTTTAATTTGTCATCAAGGTTGGAAAAAGGTAGATAGTTTGGGTCTTTAAGGAGAAAAAGATATTAAGTGGAATAATTATGTGAAAAAACTCCAGTAGAGCACCATAAGGTTAGGAGATGATGAAGATGAGATAATATGGTCGAAAAATAACTCTATAGGAAGATTTACTCCACACTTTGGATATAAAGCAATGTTTTAGAGGAGGACCAAGTCAAACATGTATGGTGGTGGAAACCCATATGGAATATAAATCCCCCCATGAAAACCAAAATTTTATTATATTTAACACTTTCCAATAAAGTTTTGACTTGGGAAGTATGCAAGAAAAGATCATGGAAAGGCCTAGGTAGATGTGTTTTGTGTAAACAACATGATAAAACTATACATCATTTATTAGTACATTGTCCATTCACCAAAGAGGTATGGTAGGAATATTTGATATTGGTAGGAGGACAAGGTTCACGACAATGAGATACAATGGTATAATGTTGGGGGAATTTGTTTAGTGAAAATAATTTGAAAGTTCATAGGGCCTTTCCTTGCATAGTCTCGCAGGCCCTTTGGCTAGCTAGAGATGATATGATTTTTCAAAATAAGGACACCCGTTCTTTTAGGTCATGCATCAAATTAGATTTAATTACAAGGGAATTCAAAAACCTAGATCTGAAAAGTCTTGAAGTGTAACCATAAACCCAACTTTGATGGAACATGACAAGGGAGACCTAGGATTTGTGGGGTAGTTGGAGTCCTATTTTTGAATGAAAAGTATATTTTTCTCTTTAAAGATGTAATGGGGGAAGGGACAAATAATTTGGTAGAGATGAACTCTTTGTGTATGATGGGTGAGGTTGGCAATAAAGAAAGGGGCTCTCCAAATTTAGATTCTAGGAGACTMMAAATTAGTCATTGACTAGATCAATGSTGAAAKTAATCTTTAGAATCTRAATCTCACTAGTCTATTAGAAAATCAAGGATCTAGAAAGAAAATCCATAAAAATTATTTTCAACATATATAAAGAGAACTAAATTCCTGGGATGATGAATTGTCTAAGCAAGATTTAATTTTGAATGTAGGTACAATCTCAACGAAGTAACAGATTCCTAGTATCCAACTCTCAACCCACCACCCTTAACACTATACCCTAAAGCATTATCCCCTAAGCCTCAAGACTATACACTGAACCCTTAACCCAATCCATTGACATTTAATCTTCAAACCTAAACACTATACCCTTAACCCATAACTTTAGTCTCAATAATAAACCCTTATTTATTGACCATTTATCCTTAATCCGAAAGCCTTATCCTTAACCCTCAACCCCCAAACTTAGTCTTTAGCCCCAGAACCTTAACACTTATTCCTTATCCCAAACCTAACCCTTAACCCTCAACACCATATCTTAAATCCTTGGGTGGTCACTTAGTAAAACATGTTTAAAACACAGGGGGGTGGCAGGTGTCGTGGGGGTGATCTATTCCCCCAGAGGTCAACTAAGTCTATCCTTCTCTTGGAGTATTGTAGAGGCAACTAATAACCAAGCTGAGGCCTATGCTATTTTTAAAGGCTTGGGTCTAGCCCAAAACCAAGGCATTAAATACATAAGCATTCTTGGCAATTCGTGGATGATCATTAATATAATTAGAAAACCATCCCTACCTCAAGACATGAAGCTCAAAAATATCATGGTAAGAGTTCTTCAAGAAATAAAATCTTTTGAATCCTTCCATTGTTCATATTGGTGTGGTTTTTCAAAGGAAAATCCTCACAAATAGGTTTCTAAGAACTTGTTGACCACTTTGGTTTGACCATCTATTTGGGGGTGATATGCAATGTTTATTTTTATTTGGCTATGATGTAGTCTAAAAAAATCTTTCCAAAATTTGGTTGTGAAGGTAGGGTCCCCATTCGAGACAATGAATCCTTTAAAGCCGAGAAGGAATGTTCAATGACTACACTATAGAAAAGGGAATTATTTTTTAGAAGTGAAGTTAAGGGATTATTTCCAAAACATTTCACAAACTTTCTTTAATAGCCTTGATGTCATAAGAATCCACATTATGGCAACTGCTTCGAATTGTCTCTAGACCATAGTGCGACGGGTGTGCATGCACACTCACACACATATCTTGCAAATACTATATTCTACACTATATTTATTTGGATCCTATTCCCTTTATGGGTTTTCTAACTGGAGTGGCAAAAATAACTCTAATACGCAACTTATGCAACTATGCAACTAGAATATGCGACTTATGCAACTATATGCAACTTATGAGTGTGTGACCTATATCCTCCTAATGCAACTTATGAATGCACCTATATCCTCCTAATGGATCTAACTTCCTTCTTAGAGGCCTTGAGAGCCAACTATGATGCATAAAACCTGTGAATGGTGCCCATATGGTGTCCAAATATCCATTATTATTATTTAAAGCATACCAATGTCATGGGAAGGCCTTGGTATAAAGGAAAATAAGATGATCTCTTTCGGGGAAAATATTGCTAGGAATTCATTGAAGCAACTTCTCAAATCTAGTGTTAAACTCTTTGACAGTTTCATTCTCATTCCTTCCTATCTCAGTAAGTTCCTACAACAACATATTAAGGGTTGGTCCAGCCTCAGTCTATAATAAATTAAGATCAAGAAGATTTATTTAGGGAAACTTTATGGAACTTATGCAACTTTATGCACCTTTGTGAAACATGCAACTTTATGCAACATTAATGCAACTTTACGCAACTTTATGCAAACTTACACAACTTTATGCAACCTTACGTAACTTTACGCAACATGCAACTTTATGCAAAATGCAACTTACACAACTTTACGCAACTTTACGCAACATTATGCAACATGCAACTTTATGCAACAATGCAACTTATGGAATTTTACACAACTTTATGCAACATGAAACTTTATGCAACAATGCAACTTATGCAACTATGCAACTATATGCAACTTATGCAACTATGCAACTAGTATATGCAACTTATGCAACTGTATGAAACTATATGCAACTTATGAACGTGTGACCTATATCCTCCTAATGCAACTTATGAATGCAACTATATCCTCCTAATGGCTCTAAGTTCCTTCTTAGAGGCCTTGAGAGCCAACTATGATACATAAAACCTGTGAATGGTGCCCATATGGTGTCTTAATAGCCATTATTATTATTTAAAGCATACCAATGTTGCCCATATTCCAAATTGGAGGCCTTGATCTTGGTCATTAAGAACATGAAGCTTAATCCACCCAAGCACCATAGTCTATTAAAAAGGATAGATGTGGTGGTTTGAAGCCTTGTTAATGGCCAATGAGCCAAAGAAAATATGTTAAGGACCTAAGGCCCTTTTTTTCCTCTCTAGTCATGGTACACACCTTGAGACCATGGTTCCAAATGCAACTATATTGCAACTATATTCTCAAATATTGGTGAGTGGTCAAATGCAACTATATTGCATCTTATGCAACTATATCGCATCTTATGCAACTATATGCAACTATATGCAACTTATGCAACTATATGCAACTATATTGCAACTTATGCAACTATATTGCAACTATATGCAACTAATGAAACTATATGCAACTATATTGTAACTTATGCAACTATATTGCAACAATTTTGTATGCCACAATTTTGTATGCAACTATATTGCAACTATGCAACTATATGAAACTATGCAACATGCCTTATGTTCTTTCCCTAAAAACCTATATGCAAATATATGCAACTATATGAAAATAGGACCTAAAACCCTTATGTTCTTTCCCTGACCATGGACAAGACCTAAGTTCCATACATGGTGTGAAAAAATTATGAATGACACCCATATCCCACCCAAGCACCATAGTCTATTAAATATGATAAATGTAGTGGTAGGGAACTTTAGAACAAGAGGGTTAGAATATGGAATATAAGACGTAATTGAGCTATCATCGACATTTGTATATTGCAACTATATGCAACTATATGCAACTATAAGACGTAATTTAGAACTATATTGCAACTATATTGCAACAATTTTGTATGCAACTATGAAACTATGCAACATGGAACTTATGCAACTTATGCAACTTTATGGATCTTATGCAACTTTATGCAACATTGTACCCTTTATGCAACTTTATGAAACTCGAGAGTGGGATGCTATCTGGGAATATTGTACCCTTGAAATCACTAAATCATGCATATACAATGTCAGATACTCATAAATCCTTTTGTGATGCATTGTCTATCAAAACATTATATTAGAGTAACCA
>ML780382.1:485424-497101 GCA_009831015.1 Picea engelmannii
TGTCTCCTTGGTATATATAGGAGACTAGGAGGTATAATTACAAATAATGGCCTAAAGCCGACATAATTAAAATAACATTACTAATCTAAATTACAACTAATGGCCTAAATCCAACATAAATAAAATAGCATTACTAATCTAATCTGACCCAATTAAGGGGTAATGAGCCAACATTAGGGCTTAACAGAGGATTTTTTCATGTCTATCAGCAACTTCTCTTGTTGTAATCTCTTCATCACTGTAGCTAAGTGTTTTATATGCTCTGCCTCTGTTTTACTGAAGATAATTATGTCATCCAGATACACAATGACAAATTTTCTGATGAATTCCTTTAGGACTTCGTTCATCAACCTCATGAAGGTACTTGGCACATTCATTAAACCAAATGCCATAACAAGCCATTCATACAACCCTTCGTTAGTTTTGAAGGCTGCCTTCCATTCATCACCTTCTCTCATACGAATCTAGTGATATCCACTTTTCAAATCAATCGTCAAAAAAAAAATTGCTCCACTTAAGCAATCCATCAGATCATTCATCCTTGGCAATGGAAATCTGTACCTGATGGTTATCTTGTTGATTTCCCTTGAATCAATACACATCCTCTAGCCTCCATCTTTCTTTGGATTGAGTACTGTCGGAACAACACATGACTCAAGCTTTCTCTAACCAACCCTTTGTCCAACAAATCCTAGAATTGTCTCTTGACCTCTTCATTCTCCTGTGGAATTAATCTGTACGCTGCTTCGTTTGGAAAACTAGCTCCAGGTATGAGATCAATATGATGACTCACACTTCTAATTGGTGGCAATGAACAAGGTAGTTCATCCACTACTATGTCAGCGAACTCTTCCAGTATTTCTTGAACCTCTTCTGGTAAATCATCTACCCTTATGCTAGTTAAAACAATCTTTGGCTTCCTGACCATAATGAATTGTGGTTCCTCCTTCTTCTTAACCTCTGTAAGAAGTTCCTTCCCGCTCATGAGAAGTACTGCGTTGCTTAATTCATGTTTCACCTCCTTATCTTTGATTGGAAGCAACATGTGAGTTCTCCCATTCTTCTCTAGGGTGTATGTGTTCATCCTCCCATCATGAATCACATTTATGTCATATTTCCACGGTCTACCCAACAATAGATGACAAACATCCATGGGAATAACATCACATAGTATCTTATCATTATATCCTCCTATCTTAAATTGAACTAAATAGTGTTTAGTGACATTTACCTAATATCCTTTTTGTAGCCATGAAACTCTATATGGACTTGGATGTTCAATCATCTCCAACTCCATATTTTCTACCATCTCTGTTGAAATGAGATTATCCATGCTACCACTGTCCACAATGACATTTCATACCATGTCCTTGGTTTTGCAAGCAGTCCAAAAAAGTTTGTTTCTTTGGACTGAACTCTCCACCTCCTTCTCTAGTGTCAAAAGAGATTTTCGCATCATCAGTGATCTTCCGCCTTTGGCATCTTCTGCCTCAACATTCCGCCTCTGTGCTTTGGAAATGTGAGCCTCACCACCTTCTTTCTTCTTATCTGGACATTCATAAGATCCGTGTCCATTCTTTCTACATGTGAAGCACTTGATTACTCCACCTCTTCCTCTTCCTCTACCTCTAGTACGAGGAAAAATGTTTCCATCTACATACTGACCTCTCTGTTTGGTATGATTCCCTCTCTGTGAACTTCCACCTCTCTCAGTCAGAGTCTGAGTTTTTTTTCTGTCTTCTTTTTGTTTTAGATTTCTATCCTGGGCAACTGATTTGCCTCTGGCTTGACTTCTGCCTTGGCCTCTATGACCTTGTTTTCAGCTCAACTTCTCTTCAGCTTTTAGATCCATCTGATAATAATCTTCCACCGTTCGAATGGTCATCATGCTCATCTCATCCTGAATGTCGTATCTCAGGCCATTCATGTACCTGACAACCTTTTCATCATTGCTTTCCCAATGACCTGCCCTGATGTTCAGCCTGTAGAATTCTTCAGTATATTCCTTCACTGTCATCAACTTCTGTCTCAAATTTTGTATTCTTCAAAATAGAGTAATCTGGAAATCCCTGGGAATTAATTTTTCCTTCATATTCCCAATCATCCTATCCCAACTCTTGATTTTTTTCTTGCCTTTGCAGTGTCTGTCAGCTTGTAGTTCATCCCACCACAATGCTGCATGTCTTTTCAATCTTGTGACAGCATGTCTGACCTTCTTGTCTTCCTCGACATCTTCATAGTCAAAATAATTGTCCAGATCTCTAATCCAGTCTAGAAGATCTTCATCATCCAGGTTTCCCTCATAAACTGGGATGTCCATTTTTTCCCTGGCACCCATCCTTGCGACAACTCTAATCAAGCGTTCATTTGCGACATCTTCCGCTGAAATTTCTTCTTCTTCATGTTCAACTTCATTTTCACTTTTGGAATCACTAAGATCCCCAACACCGACTGTGTGCCTCTGTGTTGTCTCCATGTCCTCAAGTCTAGCGCATAAAACTTGCATTTCTCTTGCCATGGCTGGGTCAGGCATATGCCTACCTCTTCTTCTTGGTATTTCCCTTTCCTCTAACGGATCAGGTGTTTTCCTATCCCTTATTCTTGGAGGCATGGTGAATCTTCCTTTTCCTTGCTACAGAAAGAAAAGAAACCTTTATGTGCTCTGATACCAAACCTGACGCAGACTAGGCCCCTCTGCCTCTGCCAGTCTCTGCGCTAACCTCCCAGTCTTAATGGATCGTTCTAATTTCACCTTCGAGACGAAGTGGCTATTTCGATTCCTTACTAGAATCTCTGTTAAAAATTCAGTCCACAGGTCCTTCCTTTTACCCTGTCAGAGCTTCTGCGCATACCTGATCTCTTCCCGACAAAAATTTTGGGTTTCAGGGTTTCGTGATTCTCGTTGTGGAGAACCTCAGTCTTCTCGATCCCTTGATCTCCGATATCCCAAAATGTTGAAACGGATTCAACAATGTTTAGTCCCCATGGCTACCTTCTGTTCCATGTGACCACTTTTCCATATGACCGCAGTCCTATGTCTTTCGGGATTTCAGGCTTTCAAATGCCGAAACACATGGACCCTTTGTCCTCAGGATTCCCGATCCTCTGAGTCTCAATTTCCCGAAATGGTTTCCCTTTCAGGATTTTTCTTTGAAAACCTAGATTTTTGCCACACATCCCCTCGATATGGATGGTCCTCGTCATTTCGTGATTTTGGGTTTTGAAACACCAAAATGCCTATGGGTTCTTCCCCTTGGAACTCCCGAAGTTCCAATTTTCTGATCCTCTGATATGATGAAATGACATCAACTAGCCCCCACAACGAAGCTTTCCACCCTATTGGGGTTTCGAATTTCGCATTTCCAAAATGGGTGTGCTTCCTGTCTTCAGGATTCGTGAAACGCCGAATCACAAAATGCTGATGGACTCTCTTATCGAGATTTTTCCCGAATTCTTGGATTTCCGCCACGCATCCTCCTATGATGGATGGTCCTCGATCATTTCGTGATTTCACAAAATCAAATGTCGATGTCCTCTTGTCCTCTTGAACCCAGAAATACCAACATGCAAAATGCCGATGGGCTCTTGATCGTCGCCCACGTGTCTCAACTAAAGGACGACCCTGATTCAGTCTCGGGATTTCATGACTTGTGATTCCCCGATGTCAAAGTTTCTATGTCAACTCAAAACCTCGGTTGCCGAAATACTGATGGTTTCTTGATCTCCACCATGTGTCTCAACAGATGGATGGTCAATATCAAAATCAATATTTTTCACTATGAAGTGACCCGATCTCCTGTCCTCGAGACTTCTGATACCTCGAATTCAGAAACCCCGAAATCCTGACGTCTTTTGGGACCTTCACTCTGCTTGTGAGAGTTTAAACCTCGTGCAACTCCTGTCAGATCCCATGAATGATGGGTATCTAAGTGAGGATCCAACAACTCACGATCTCCTAAGCTTGAACCTTGGAAATAGTTGTAACCTCCTTTCTTCTCTGTCAGATTGGACGGCTGGCGGGATTTGGCAAATTCTCTATGAAGAATTTTTTTTGACTGTCCGTCTCTTCCCTTCGATGACTTCACAGGTTTGAATCATTCTGAGGTTTTCCATGACTTCAAGTATTTCAGAAACTCCTGCACGCACTCCTTGTGGCAAACCTTCAAACACTTCAGTGTTGAACACCTTCGACTCCGCGCACTCCTTGCAACAATAGTCCTTCAATAGTTTTTCAGGTTTCAAACCCTATATTCAAGCTTGGTCTGTGCACACCTTGCATGACTCCTACGTCAAATCTTCCCTTTAGAGGAAATGAGAACAAAATTTGTCCTATCTGAGAATTCTAGAGACAAATCTCTAAATTCTTTGTCAACTGCACTCCTTGCAGGAATCCTTGCTCAGATAGAGAAACAATTGAAACTCATTCCTTACTCTCCCTCTCTTAGACTTCAAACATTTAACAATAAATCCTTCATACATAGCATAAAAGAAAATGTATAACAAAAAGAGTAAAACCATGAACATACCATTCAACATACACATACAAGAAACAAATACAACACCATGAATCTGAATTAAGACTTCTTCTATTAACTCAAATCGTTGTACATGGGTGTTTTTCAAACACAGTTTCTCTATTCCAGCTCTGTATACTCTTCTCTTGGTAATGTTCTTCCCCCCCTCTACAATAATACAATGAGGGTGTCTATATCCGTTTTCTTTTTAAAACGAGAGCGGGTCGCTCAAGGTCTGATTACAATCTATAAGTATGCCTCTCCTTAACTATTACATTTACATTTGGCGCATCCATCCTCAAAATTTTTTAAACAATTTATCATGTGTCCAAAATGTGTTGGCCCTTGCCCCACGCTCGCTTGACATTGGTGATGCTCCTGCATCAGTTACAAGTATGGTTATAAAGCTATGGTTGATCATGGGAAAAGCATGGGGCAGACCCCAAGATCCAATTTGTTGGATAAGGTAAATAAAAATCATTCCACCTTAACCTTTCGTTACTTATAAAATACGTAAATGTTTGATATCGTCCATAATTTAATGTCTTACTTTGTTTTAATTAGGGGAGAAACACTATCAACCCTACCATTAGTACTAAAAAATAGAGCATTGATAGTGAAACACAGCCAGAAGATCATGGTGCTCCCCAAAAGCCCCATCCCAGTGAGGTGTAGCCCCAACATGTTCCTGTGAATGTAGAGGCTCGTGATGGTAAAATGTCTATATATTGATCATATACTTAATAATTTTGTACTTATAATTTTTTACTTTTCAATGATAGAGAATGTCATAGATGATCATACTCAACCTGAAGATCAGGTGAATAGACCGACAGCCATTCCAATGGTGTTGACTAGAGGACCAGGTAAATAATTACATTGCATAGTTTTTTTTCAATAATAATGAACTACTTCAACCCTATTTAAAAATTGGCCATATAAATTCAATATTTGATTTTTTTTAGGTGATGGCCTCTAACAGCAACATCCATGCCATGGGTACAAGACCAGATGTACTCGGCATGAAAGGACTGAAACAACATCATATGTTGAAGAGCACCCAGTAAATGAAGACATGGACATTGATGATTTGCTTAAGCACTGGAAAGAAAAAAAGAAGACTAATAGAAATTCATGATGTCATGTAATAATTTTATAAGACAGTTAGATGTACATTATATAGATGATAATATACACAAGGCTATTTCTATTTCTTTTATATATCTATGAATGTAATTTTGTTATATACTTAATGATAATTTCAGCTTCTCTTAATGATGCAACTTATGAAATCTTGTGACATGATATATGCAACTTTGAAAGTATTGTGACATGTTTCATTGTCTCACATGACAAAGAGCATTACTATTATTTTCATTGTGTCATGGACATGGTGTTTTATGTTTAAGAAGAGATCTTAGTGACTACCATTCCACTTTAGAGTCCCAAAATAAATTTTAGAACCTATCTTTGATCTAGAGGTGAAGATGGCAATAACATACAAGATGTTTTCATTCTATGCATCCAGTTAGCATAGTTTGTGGAAATGTCAACCTTTGATAACAAAGTTATTAAAATTTATGTAATGAAGAAGACATCCCTTTTTTACAATGTGAAATACGAAACAAAGAGGTATATGAACGCATTTCTTCATAGGAGGGTAATAACCTTATTGGATTTGTGTAGGAAGAAAAATGTCCCACTGTCTGTTCCGTGGAAAATATTTCACTGACATATTAAGATGGTAGTAAGGAATAATTTGGACGGGGAGTGGTCCATAGAAATTCCAGTGTTCTGTATTCCTATTGATGGGTGGGAAGGGGGAAATATGATTATTGGGTATTGAAATTGTATTTAGCAAAGAACTAGCATTCTAGTAATAATCAAGGTTTCATTTTGGAAAATCTTAATTACATGTGACCAAATCGATGAAAAGCACGAAACTATAAGTTGTAGTTCTTACTTAATTTTGTGTAGCTTTTCTTGGTGGTGTTGGTATATTGTGGACATCAATATAATTTATTTATTTCTTAGTCTCAATCATTAGGGACATTATTGTTCAGTGATTTGGTGTATTAGGGGCACTAGTGCACCCATACCTAAAGAAGAGAATCGATGCACCTACATCGTATAAGAGCATTGGTTCACCCATACCAAATAGGAGAAACAATATACCAATACAGAAGCGAAGCACTGATGTCTTTTTGAGCTATTAGCACTCTAGCACACATGGGTCATGGAGCACAAATTTGTTGGAACCAAAGTCGAGCACTAATGTATTTTGTGTTTTTTTACACTTGGGTGCACATTGGTATAGAAGCATTGGTGCACCTAGACCAATGTGGATCATCAATGTGTCTTGACCAATGTTTAGAACTGATGTATTTTTTACATGTTGTTGCTCCAATGCACTTGTAGCCATGGATCACCAATGCTTTAGATATTAAAGGGAACTGGTAAAACATAATAATTTAGGTGCATCAATAAAAAAGCCTTCTGCCAAAACATTTGGTTGCATGCCTTTGCTAGAAACCTAGTGCAACATAACAGTTTAGGTGTATCCACTAATTGGTGTTTTCCTTATAATTATTATAAATTTTATGTTATTCATGCAGAGCATGATTCTAATGAAGTAATCTGCAACATGTCCTATACAAAGGATCTTGAGTGAAGAGAAAATGATGTGGTAAGTTTTCCCCTGAATTGTGTTATTTTCTCTACTTCCTGTATGTTCATGGATTTGTGTTATTTGTATTCATTTCTAGGAGACCTATTTCATATTGTCAATGTTCATGTCATGTTGACATTATGAATTTCATCATGTTAAGCTAGCATCGTTACATTTGTTCCTTGTGTATTATGTTAACTTTTTTTTGTCTTGTTAGCAATATTTCATTTATCTTGTCAAGTAGATTTTGTTAGTTTGTTATGCCACCTATGTTTTATGAAAGTAGTTCTACACTTCCTTTCATTGAGAAGACAATGATGGCCTTTCTATCAGTGATGTTTAGACAATAAGTTTGGGTATGGTGAACCTATTCGACTATAAGTTTTATATTTGAAATTTACCAAACAAAGGGTCAAAAATATATTCATGGTTGAGTGTTTCTAGTTAAGCATCATTTCAACTTATACTAATCATTGCTAATCATTGTAAGTGTGGTTTTGGATTCATTGATATTCTTGGAATTATGTAACCAACCCTGCTCGTGTTAAATATGTTATTTTAGTTATATATAGGGGTATGTTAAATATGATAGTTTAGTGTGATATACATGGGTTGGAAAATCTAGTTCTATTTTTGTTAACAAAATTTTCAGATCTTAGTTATCTATTTTTTATTGTATTTCTATTACAATGGCTTGAATCATTATGCTTGCATTAATTTTCATTTCCTCATATATCATAAGTTGATTGAATTCTATACTCAACAATGTGTCCCATGAACCCTCCTAGGAGTTTAGATTGGTTCATATCAAAGAGAAGATTTTATTTTCCCTTTTCTATTATGTTTTCTTTAGCCTATGGATGATTTATACCTTATGTTAGTTTGTAAGTGCTTCACATATTTAAAATTAAAGGGTGATTTCCTTTGTTTACCTTCGACAACATTTCCATGCACTGAATCAACTACATAATGGGAGAAGTGAATCCGCCTTGTTCCACCATGGTAGATGTGAAACACATGGTAGAAGAAGAGACATGAAGGCATAGGGACAACATGTATGACCATTGTTTCAAATTTATGAGGATAATCATGCTTGTAGGAAGAAATCATGACACAGGCACGCCAGCTAGGCACGTCCACTCACAGGATCTTTCCTCCTTCCTTGGCCTGAAGAACTGAAAGGACCTTCTACTTCCCTATCGAGAAATTAATGCTGGCCTTTTATTTTGGTGATCGGGGTTCCTCCTATCAGGATTTTGGTACTCATGGTGTCCAAACAACTTGGTTTTATGATCCCCGATACATTCCCCTGCTGCCTTAGCCTCCTGGGCTAAGCCTTTATTCCATGCGACCACTTTCCATAAGACCATAGTCTTATATTCCTTCTTGTCGCGGTTTTTGGCTTCGATATCCCGATGTTCTCAATTTCCTGTTAGCCCTCTAGGCTAATCCCTTTGTCCATGTGACCTCCTCTATATGACCGCATTCATAACTTCCATCGGGGTTTCGAGCATTTCAATGTCGAAATACACATGCCCTCAGGACTCGTGATCCTTCGAATCCCGACGTGCTCTTTACGCGTTAGCTCTCCTAATCATAGGCTTTGGACCATACGACCGTTACCCCGTGACCGTAGTCTTATCCCTCATCGGGGCTACAGGGTTTCTAATGCCAAAATGCACTCACCCTCTGAATTCCCGATTCTCCACCAGGATGACAGTTGTCCGCACAGTGGCACCTTCCTCCTCATCGGGGTTTCGCGGTTCGCGATTTCAAAATGCATAAACACTTTGTCACCAGGATCCCCGATATCCCGATGACCCAAACACCGATGGAAAACCTCCTTGTCGGGACTTTTCCCGATGGCACCGATTGCTTCCACGTATCCTCCAAAGATGGATGGCTCTGGTTTACCCTCAGGGTTTTGCGACTTTTGATGTCCTGGACGCCTCATCCCTTGGACTCGCGAAATGCCGAACTCCGACTCCCTTCATATCTCTGACACACGTCCCCTCAAGATGGACGGTTTAGGTTTCTCCTCACGGTTTTGAGACTTCTGATGTCCCGATTTTCACGACCTCAGGAATCCTGATTTTCTGAGTGTCGATATGCCGACTTTCTTAGGATTTCTGACACCTGTCCCAAGTGGATGGATGGTTCAGATCGGTCCTCAATGTTTTTCCAATATACAAACCAAAACACTTACCTATATGAGTCCCGATGACCGAAATGTCGATGGACTCCCGATCTCCACCACATGTCCTCTTAAGATGGACAACTCTGTTTCAACCTCGGGATTTCGAGACTTTTGATGCCCGATGTCACAATTCCTCTTTCAACTTAGAATCCCAATCACCGAAACGCCGACGGACTCTCGATGACTTCCACCTATCTCCTCAAGATGGATGGCTCAGATTGACTCCAGTATTTTCACTATGAAAATTCCCGATCACTCGTCCTTGTGACTCCCGATTTCGTGAATGTCGAAATTCCGATGGCCACGCCTCTCATCAAAAATTTCCTCCTCCTGTTCAGGAAGCTTAAACTCCGTGCAAATCCTAGTTGATCCAAAGGCTGACGGGTGTTTGAACGAGATTTTATGGTCCACAATCTCTAGAGCTTGAACTCCAGACACAGTCGTAAACCCATTCGCTCCTCTGGCAGATCTAACGACTAACGGGATTTCGCTAATCCTCCCCATCGATTCCTGACCGTTGGTCCCTTCCCTTGATGAGCTTGAAAGACTTATCCCTCCTGAGCTTCCATCGAACTCTGAATATTCACAAATACTCTTGCGCACAATCCTTTCGGCAATTCTCAACCACTTCCTAGTGTTGAGTTCTCCCTACTCTGCGCACACCTACAGTAGTAGTCCTTCAATACTTAGCTCAGATTCACATCTGAGACTCTCCTTAGCCTGCACACTCCTTGCATGGCTCGTATAACCCAATTCCACTTTTGGGTGAATGAGAACAAGAGTTAAACTATCCAAGCCTTCTGTCGACGCACTCCTTGCAGACGATTTCAATTGCACTCCTTGCAAGAATCCTTGCTTAGATAGAGAAACAATTGAAACTCATTCCTTCTTCCTTCAAACTTCAAACTCAAACCATGAAATCACATACACAGCATATAAAAAAAATGTATAACAGGAAAACAAACACTCATGAGCACATCATTAACATCAACACACAAAGAACAGACACAAAACCATGGATTTGAATCAACTTCTTCTATTAATTAAAGATCTTTACATGGATGTTCTTCTACATCTCTCTGCTCCTCTTCTGTGCTCTTCCTACTTCAACTATCATGCTCTGTCTACAATGTACAATGAGGGTGTCTATATCTCGTTTCCCTCTTTTTGTCTAAAACAATCTAATCTATGAATTCAAGTCTATCTACCTGCATTAACTAGTTTAAATGCCTCCTATCTACTAAGGATGAGAGCGAATCGCTCAAGGTCCAATACAATATACAAAGGTTCTCCTTCATAAATGGCTTCATTAAAGATTTGGCGCATCAACTTCAAAAAGATTTTCAAGCAATTATCATGTGCTCAAAAATACATTGCGCCTGCTCCACGCTCGCTTGATATTTGTGATGCTCCTGCATCAAATCATCAAAATGTGAAACCTAGAGTTGATGCACCATTCAATGGGGGAGTCTTGTTTAAGTTTAAAGTAAGTATTGGAATTCCACTATTTGAAGGTGACATAGATGTAATTACTTTGGGTGAGTGTATCCAACAAACGGAGCACTAGTTTTCTATGAAAATATCTTCTATTGAGAATAAACTTTCATTTACTACCCTCAACTTCACCTCAAATCCACTTTGTTGGTGGTAATCCTTTTCTTAGAAGAGGAAGGAAGTGGGTGAGACTGTGACCATGTAAGAAGGACTAAAAAAATCATGAAGGGAAATTTTCATCCCATGGGAACGCCTATTGGACATATGTGATGTTGAGTATATGTAGTGGTAGCAGTTGCACCAGAAGCAAAGCCACTAGGTTCCTAACTACATTGTAGAGTTTAAAGTGACACTGCATCGATATAATATACTGAAAAATATTGTCTTGTTGACCACCAATATGCATGAAGATGCTTAGTTTTTCACCATGAAGTTAAAGGAGAATTTGAAGAGTCACATTGGTAGAGGAAAAAAACAACATAAGCCAATGAGTTAGAAAATTTCCCAACTCAAAGCCTATTGGTGACGAGGAGATAAATAAACAGAAGTTCAATTGGAACTCAAATTAGTAGATGTAGAGATTCCAATCCTCCAGTAGTTCCAGAAATCCTTCTCATCTAAGAAATTCATGTGAACATCACACCACAAAGTCCCATTCTACTGAAGAATGTAGGTTGCAAAGATGGTGATGGATAAATGGCAAGCTATCATCACTGATCCATAGCCTCAAAATTGTCTTGCAAGAAACAATTGTGTCCCTTTGATAGTGCCATAGAAAAATTCCATTGACACAACTCAATAAGA
>ML780382.1:500115-511000 GCA_009831015.1 Picea engelmannii
CCAAAGAAAAACTCATTGTATTTGATATCTCAGAAATACAAATACACATAAGCTAGCCTTTTGGCTCAGTTCATCTTCCCTGATACTAACCTAGACATATACATTTCATCTTCCAAAAGAGATCCATATATGATTCACACATAGCCATACAAAATCAATCTAGACAAAACCTAACATAACTAGAATCGTCTTTAACCTCCAAGAAAACATAATTCTATATCTACCCCAAGACCTATCAACCAAACATCAAAACTTAGACAATTGAGTAGATTTTTGTAGAGCATTGTCCTTGTATTCACATTCCCACAAGGAGCCTTGTAGAATGATGGCTTATTTTGACAACATATCCTATTTTTTTATTAAAATCCATGTAGATATGAAAAAATGAGGCCTCCTCGAACATAGATTTTTTCTCCAAGCATAGTGCCATGATTGGCTCCAAGACCAAATATGTAATATTAAATTTTCCATTATCCCAATCCATCAACAACTTAAAATCTCCAAGAACTTGCAAACACCTAATATTTTTTTCAAGTGCCACCTTCATCAACATCTAGAGGGTGTAGAATTCAACCATGTTATTTTCTCCCAGTCCTGCTCCATATTTTAAGGAGAAGAAGTGCTAATGATCTAAAAAGAGTATGACTCCATCCCCACACATTTTTGGAGAGCCTTTATAAGCTCCATCAAATAAGTCCCAAGGCTTTGTGAAATCAATATGGGGCTCATGCAATACCCTTTGGGATTTAATATTAATATTAATATCAAAATTGATGCCCAAAATAATTTTTTATTTTTTTTATAAATAAATTTTGGTCATCGCATATCTGACGACAAATTTTATCGATGTGATGGTTTTGCTATAAAAACATTGAAAAGATGTCGTCACCTGTGCGACGATAGTTTCTGTTGATGGAACGGTTTTGCTATATAAACAACAAAAAGATGTTGTCGCCTATGCGACGACAGTTTCTATTGATTCAATGGTTTTTCTATATAAACAATGGAAAGTTGTCGTCAAATAGGTGACACCAACTTCTATTGATGTGTTGGTTTAGCTACATAAAAAACAAAAAGTAGTTGTCCAATAGGCGACGACAACTTCGATTGATGCGATGGTTCAGCTACATAAACAACGAAAAGTGGCGTCAAATATGCGACGACAACTTCTATTATTGCGTCGGTTTAGCTACATAAACAACAAAAGGTTGTCGTCGAATATGCGACGACAACTTCTATTGATGCATCTGTTTAACTATAAAAGTTGTTTTCACAATTTAGACGAAAAGTTGGCTTGAGATTGTTTGCCTATATTGTTGCTTGTGCGATGTTTGATCAAGTTCGTCGCAAATGCCACGTCACCTAAACCGACGTTTCAGAGACTCCAAATTAGTTTCCATATCAACGACATAACGTCGCAATAGCGTCGAAACAACCATCGCAAAATGGGCCAAATATGCTAGTGATCTCTATTCATTAGTAACCCTTTATCGTCTATGACATGTCACATTTTCTTATTTGGCATAGATTTCCACCTCTTGGTTTTCTTAGTACCCCTTTCTTTTCGTTGACAAGGCACGTGTGTCAAATTTTTATTTTTCTTAGTACCCCATTATTTCTATTGACGTGCCACCCTTACTTAGTCAACACAACTTTCTACCTATTCATTTTCTTAGTACCCCTTCATCCTTGTGGACATGGCACAGGTGTCTAAATTTATTTTTCTTACTATGTCATTATATTTGTTGACATGTCACACTTTTTTATGTGCCATAGGTGTTGAAATTTTATTTTCCTTAGTATCCATTTCTATTAGGTGCAATCTCACCCTTACTAATTTGGCATAGATTCGACATATTCATTTTCTTAGTACCCCTTTCTCCTTGTTGACATGGCATGGGTGTCAAACTTTTATTTTCTTAGTACCCCTTTATCTCTATTGATGTGTCACCCATTTTTATGTGGCATAGGTGTTGAAAATATCTTTTCCTTATTACACATTGATATTAGGTCAAATGGCAGACTTGTCGAGTTGGCATAGGATTCAACCTCTTCATTTTCTTAGTACCCCTTTCTCCTGATTGACATGCCACATGTGTCAAAATTTAATTTTTCTTAGTACCCCTTTATCCTCGTTCATGTGTCACCCTTTTGTATGTTTCTTAGTTTTTGAACTTATCTTTTCATTAGTACCCCTTCCTCTTTTGTGAAACATCTC
Source organism: Picea engelmannii (assembly GCA_009831015.1). Lineage (NCBI taxonomy): Eukaryota > Viridiplantae > Streptophyta > Pinopsida > Pinales > Pinaceae > Picea > Picea engelmannii. The sequence goes on from ML780382.1 coordinate 502,334, forward strand.
CCTTGCTAAGTTGGCATAACTTTCCAAACCATTATTTTCATAGTACCCCTTTCTCCTTGGTTACATGGAACATGTGTCAATTTTTTTTTTATTAGTACCCTTTCTATCGCTGTTGATGTGTCACCCTTTTTTGTTTGTCATAGGTGTTGAACTTATAATTTCCTTAGTACCCCTTTCTCTTAGGCAAAGTGTCACCCTTGTTGTTTTGGAATATCTTTCGACCTCTGTGTTTTCTTAGTACTCCTTTCTCCTTATTGAGATGGAAAGGGTGTCAAACATTTATTTTTCTTAGTACCCCTTTATATTTATTGATGTGTCAGCCTTTTTGTCTAGAATAAGTGTTGAACTTGTCTTCTCCTTTGTAACCCTTTCACTTTTGTAACCCTTAAACAACTTTATCCTTGTTCACAAGGCATGGGTGTCAAACTTTATTTTTTTTAATAGCCCTTTATCTCTGTTGACGTGTCATGTTGTTTTTTGTGGAATAGGTGTTGAACTTTTATTTTCGTTAGTACCCCTTGCTCTTAGGTGATGTGTCACACTTTCTAAGTTGGCATAGATTTCAACCTCTTCATTTTATTAGAACTGATTTCTCTTAGTTGACATGCCATGACTATCAAAGTTTCATTTTTCTTAATACCCCTTTATCTTCGTTAAGTTGTCGCACATTTTGGGGTGGCATAGTTGTTCATCTTCTCTTTTCCTTAGTAACCCTTTCTCTTAGGTAATATATCACCCTTAATGAGTTTGAATAGATTTTTAATTCTTCGTTTTCTTATTATCCCTTTCTAATTGTTGACATGGAACGAGAGTCAGCGTTTTATTTTTCTTAGTACCCCTTTATCTCTATTAATGTGTCACCCTTTTTTGTGTGGCATCGGTGTTAATATTCTCTTTTCCTTAGTAACCCTTGCTCTTTTGTGACATGCCAACTTTGTTGAGTTGGAATAGTTTTCCACCTCTTTTTTTCTTAGTACCTCTTTCTCCTTGTTGAGAAGGCAGGGGTGTCGAACTTTTCTTTTTCTTAATACCCCTTTATCTCTATTGACGTGTCACACTTTATTGTGTGGCATAGAAGTTGAACTTTTATTTTCCTTAGTACCCATTTCTCTTAGGTGATGTGTCTCCCTTGATAAGTTGGCATAGATTTCAACCTTTTTATTTTCTTGGTATCCCTTTCTCCATTTTAACATGGCACATGTGTCAAAATTTCATTTTTCACAGTACTCATTTATATTTGTTGACGTGTCGCCCTTTTTTGTGTGGAATAGGTGTTGAAATTCTATTTTATGTAGTATCCATTTCTATTAGGTGACATGTCACCCATGCTGAGTTGGCATACATTTTGACCTCTTTATTTTCTTGGTACCCCTTTCTCCTTGTTGACATGGCATGGGTGTAAAACATTTATTTTTCTTAGTAACCCTTTATCTTTGTTGACATGTATCCCTGTTTTGCTTGGCATAGGTGTTGAACTTATATTTTCCTTAGTAAACCTTTCTCTAATAGGTGACATGTCACCCTTTATCAATTGACTTAACTTTCGACCTCTTCATTTTCTACATACCCCTTTCTCCCGATTAACATGAAATGGGTGTCAAAATTTAATTTTTCTTAGTACCCCTTTATGTTTGTTGATATGTCAACCTTTTTTGTGTGGAATATTTGGTTGAATTCTCTTTTCCTTAGTACCCCTTTCTCTTTTCTGATGCATCACCCTTTCCGAGTTTGCATAGATTTCTAACTCTTCATTTATTAGTATTCCTTTTTCCTTGAAACATGGGATGGGATGTGTCACTCTTTTTTGTGTGGCATAGGTTTTGAAGTTGTATTTTCTTTAGTACCCCTTTCTCTTAGGTGACATGTCACATGTGATGAATTTAAATAGTTTTCGACCTCTTCATTTTCTTAGTATCCCTTTATCCTTGTTGACATGGCAGAGGTGTCAAACTTTTATTTTTCTTAGTACCCCTTGATATGTATTCACGTGTCACCCTTTTTTTGTGTGACATAGGTGTTGAACTTATATTTTCCTTAATAACCCTTGCTCCTTTCCGACATGTCATATCCATTGAGTTTTCATAGATATTTGACACTTTATTTTATTAGTACCCCTTTCCCCTTGTTGACAAGGCACAGGTGTCAAACATTTATTTTCTTAGTACCCCTTTATATCTATTGATGTGTCACCCTTTTTTGTGTAGAATAGGTGTTGAACTTATGTTTTCCTTAGTACCCCTTTCTCTTAGGTTACGGGTCACCCTTGCTAAGTTAGAATAGATTTCGACCTATTGATTTTCTTAGTACCTCTTTCTCCTTGTTGACATGGCATGGGTGTCAAAATTTTATTTTTCCTAGTACCCATTTATCTTTGTTGACCTGTAGTCCTTTTTTATTTGGAATAGGTGTTGAACTTATCTTTTCCTTAGTGCACATTGTTATTAGGTGATGTGTCACCCTTGCTGAGTTGGCATTTATTTTGACCTCTTTTTTTTCTTAGTACCCATTTCTTCTTGTTGACATGGCAGGGGTGTCAAACATTTATTTTTCTTAGTAACCATTCATCTTTGTTGACATGTCACCATTTTTTGTGTGGCATAGGTATTGAACTTCTTTGTTCCTTAGTACCCCTTGTTATTATGTGACATGTCACCCTTTCTGAGTTGCAATATCTTTCAACCTCTTTGTTTTATTAGTACCCCTTTCTCATGTTTGACATGCAAATGGTATCAAACTTTTATTTTTATTAGTACCTCTTTATCTCTGTTGATGTGTCACCCTTTGTTGTTGAACTTATGTTTTCCTTAGTACCCATCGCTCTTTTGTGACACATCACACTTGCTAATTTTGCATATCTTTCCACCCCTTAATTTTCTTAGTACTCCTTTCTCCTTGGTTACATGGCATGGGTGTCAACCTTTTTTTTTTCTTAGTACACCTTTATCTTTGTTGACATGTCACCCATTTTTGTGTGACATAGGTGTTAAACTTTTCTTTTCCTTATTACCCCTTGCTATTAGGTGACGTGTCAACCTTGATAATTTGGAATAAATTTCAACCTATTTGTTTTATTAGTACCACTTTGTCCTTGTTGACATGGCACGGGTCTCAAACTTTTATTTTTCTTAGTACCCCTTTATCTCTATTGATGTGTCACCATTGTTTTTCTAGCATAGGTGTTGAACATATCTTTTTCATAGTAACCATTTATCTTTTCTGAGGTGTCACGTTTGTTGAGTTGGAATACATTTCCCTCTCTTTGTTTTCTTGGTACCCATTTCTCCTTGTTGACAAGGCATAGGTGTCAAACATTTATTTTTCTTAGTACCCTTTTATCCCTATCGATGTGTCACCCGTTTTTGTGTGAAATAGGTTTTAAAGTTATCTTTTCCTTAGTAACCCTTTCTCTTAGGTGACATGTCACCCTTGATAAGTTGGAATATATTTAGACCTATTCCTTTTCTTAGTACCCCTTTCTCCTTGTGTACATGGGATAGGTGTAAAACATTTATTTTTCTTAATACCCCTTTATCTATGTTGACGTGTCAAATTTTTTTGTGTGGCATAGGTGTTGAACTTCTCTTTTCCTTAGTACCCCTTGGTCTTAGGTGAGGTGTCACATTTGCTAATTTGGAATAGATTTTGACTTTTTTTTTTCTTAGTACCACTTTCTCCTTGTTGACATTGCATGAGTGTGAAGCTTGTATTTGTTTAGTACCCCTTTATTTCTCTTGACGTGTCGCTCTTTTTTATGTGGCATAGGTTTTTGAAATTCTCTTTTACTTAGTACCCCTTTCTCTTCTATGACATGTCACCCTTCCTGAGTTGGTTATATATTTCCAACACTTCATTTTATTAGTAACCATTTTTCCTTGTTGAGATGACATGTGCGTCAAATTTTTATTTTTCTTGGTACCACTTTATCTCTTTTGACATCTCACCCTTTTTTGTGTTACGTAGGTGTTGAATTTATATTTTTGTTAGTAACCCTTGATCTAAGGTGACGTGTCACCCTTGATGAGTTGGTGTAGCTTTCAACTTCTTCGTTTTCTTAGTACCCCTTTTTCCTTGTTTAAATGGCATAGGTGTCAAACTTTTATTTTTCTTAGTACCCCTTTACCTTTGTTGATGTGTTTCCCTTTTTTGTGTAGCATAGTTGTTGAAATTATATTTTCCTTAGTACCCCATGGTATTAGGTGATGTCTCACCCTTATTGATTTTGGTATAGCTTTCGACCTCTTCATTTTCTTAATATCGCTTTCTCCTTGTTGACATTGCACGGGTGTCAAAAAATTATTTTTCTTAGTACCTCTTTATCTTTGTTGATGTGTCACCCCTTTTTGTGTGGCATAGGTGTTGAACTTATATTTTCCTTAGTACCCCTTTTTCTTTGGTGACCTGAAACCCTTGCTGACTTGGAATACCTTTCGACCTCTTCATTTTCTTAGTACCCCTTTCTCCTTGTTGACATGACACAAGCGTAGAACATTTATTTTTCTTAGTAACCCTTTATATCTATTGATGTGTTACCCATTTTGTGTGGCATAGGTGTTGAACTTATCTTTTCCTTAGTACCCCTTTCTCTTAGGTGAAATTTCACCCTTGATGAGTTGGAAAAGTTTTCTATCTCTTCATTTTTGTCCCACCCTTTTTTCTGTTCCATATGTGTTGAACTTCTCTTTTCCTAAGTACCCCTTTCTATTTGGTGACATGTCACCCTTGTTGAGTTCGAATAGATTTTAACCTCTTCATTTTCCTAGTACCCATTTCTCCTTGTTGACATGGCATGCGTGTCAAAGTTTTCTTTTCTTAGTACCCCTTTATCTTTGTTGATGTGTATTCACTTTTTGTGTGGCATAGGTGTTGAACTTATCTTTTCTTTAGTACCCCTTGCAATTAGGTGATGTGTCACCCTTATTGAGTTGGAATAAGTTTTGACCTATTCATTTTATTAGTGCCCCTTTCTCCCTATTGAAATGAAATGGGTGTCAAACTTTTATTTTTGTTGGTACCTATTTACCTATGTTGACGTGTCTCCCTTTTTTGTTTGGCATAGGTGTTGAACTTCTATTTTCCATAGTACCCTTTTCTCTTAGGTGACGCATCACCCTTGTCGAGTTCGCATAGATTTTTACCTATTCATTTTCTTAGTAACCCTTTCTTCTTTTTTACATGGCACATGTGTCGAAATTTTATTTTTCTTAGTACCGCTTTATCTCTATTGACATGTCACCATTTTTTTGTGCCATAGGTATTGAACTTCGCTTTTCATTATCACCACTTATTATTAGGTGACAAGTCACCCTTGCTGAGTTGGCATAGATTTTGACCTCCTCGTTTTCATAGTATCCCTTTCTGATTTTTTTGTGGAATAGGTGTTGAACTTCTCTTTTCCTTATTACCCCTTCCTCTTAGGTGAAGTGTCACCCTTTCGGATTTGGAATAGATTTCTACATCTTTATTTTCTTAGTACTCATTTCTCCTTGTTTAAAGGGTATACGTGTAAAACTTTTATTTTTCTTAGTACCACTTTATCTCTATCGACGTGTCACCCTTTTTTGTGTGGCATAGGTTTTGAAGTTATCTTTTCATTAGTACCCCTTTCTCTTAAGTGACCTTTCACCCTTTTTAAGTTGGAATATATTTCTACATATTCATTTTCTTAGTACCCCTTTCTCCTTGTGGACATGGCATGAGTGTCAAACATTTATTTTTCTTAATACCTCCTTATCTATGTTGACGTGTCAAACATTTTTGTTTGGCATAGGTGTTGAACTTATCTTTTTCTTAGTACCCCTTGGTCTTAGGTGACATGTCACCTTTTCTATTTTGGAATAGATTTTTACTTCTTTGTTTTCTTGGTACCACTTTCTCCTTGTTGACATTGCATGAGTGTCAAGCTTGTATTTTTTTTAGTACCCCTTTATCTATGTTGAAGTGTCTCTCTTTTTTATGTGGCATAGGATTTTGAACTTATATTTTCCTTAGTACCCCTTTCTCTTCTATGACATGTCACCCTTAATTAGTTGGTTACATATTTCCAACACTTTGTTTTATTAGTAACCATTTTTCCTTGTTGACATGGCACGAGCATCAATTTTTTATTTTTCTTGGTACCACTTTATCTCTTTTGACATCTCACACTTTTTTGTGTTACATAGGTGTTGAAATTATATTTTTGCTAGTACCCTTTGCTCTAAGGTGATGTGTCACCCTTTCTGAGTTGGTTTAGCTTTCAACTTTTATGTTTTCTTAGTACCCATTTTTCCTTGTTTAAATGGCATAGGTGTCAAACCTTTATTTTTCTTAGTACCCCTTTATCTTTGTTCATGTGTCGCCCTTTTTTGTGTAGCATAGGTGTTGAAATTATCTTTTCCTTAGTACCCCATGGTCTTATGTGATGTGTCACCCTTATTGAGATGGCATAGCTTTTGACATCGCATAAGTGTCGAATTTTTTTTTTTTTTAGTATCTCTTTATCTTTGTTGACATGTCACCCCTTTTTGGGTGGCATTCGAATAGGTGACATGGCATGGGTGTCAAATGTTTCTTTTCATATTACCCCTTTATTTTTGTTGATGTGTCATCATTTTTTGTGTGGCATGGGTGTTGAACTTAACTTTTCCTTAGTAGCCCTTGCAATTAGGTGACGTGCCACTCTTGCTGAGTTGGCATAACTTTTGACCTATTCATTTTCTCAGTTCCCCTTTCTCCTTGTTGAAATGTAATGGGTGTCAAACTTTTAATTTTCTTGGTACACATTTATTGATGTTGACATGTCGCCATTTTTTGTGTGGCATAGGTGTTGAACTTATCTTTTCCATAGTACCCTTTTCTCTGAGTTGACGTATCAACCTTGTCGAGTTTGCATATCTTTTGACCTATTCATTTTCTTAGTACCTGTTTCTCCTTGTTTACATGGAACAAGTGTCGAAATTGTATTTTTCTTAATACCCATTTATCTCTATTGATGTGTAAGCCTTTTTTAGTGGCATAAGTATTGAACTTCTCTTTTAATTAGTACCACTTATTATTAGGTGACAAGTCACCCTTGATTATTTGGCATAGACTTTGACCTCTTCGTTTTCATAGTATCCCTTTCTCATTTTTGTGTGAAACAGGTGTTGAACTTCTCTTTTCCTTATTACCCCTTCCTCTTAGGTGATGTGTCACCCTTTCTGATTTGGAATAGATTTCGACATACTTATTTTCTTAGTACTCATTTCTTCTTGTTTAAAGGGTATAAGTGTAAAAAAATTATTTTTCTTAGTACCCCTAATCTAGGTGGATATCGGTGGCCACCCACCTTTTCCAACTGGCTCAAAACAAATTTCCAGTAATTTTAGTAATTTACTATTTTTAGCAGTTTGTAACATCCGAGGCCATTTTGAGGGCCTAAATGAAGGTTTTTCGAGATAGAGGTTCTCAATGATAACCAAAGTCTCTTATTTATCCCCCAAAATGAATCTCCTCGACGATACCTTTCCAACAGGCTATCGTTTTCCCCAAACAGAGATTGTATGCCAAAGTTACACCCTCGGGAAGTTGATACATTAAACTACCCAAAACAGGGTCTACAAAATTGTTGGCTTTTCATCTTCCAGAGTTAGGGTTTTCGATTTTATTTATGATAAAAAGGAATTTGGAGGCTCATTATAAAATCATATTCTTGGGAATGTGAATAGAGAACACATCTCTTCTCAGACATAAGCTGCCACCATTCTAGCGAGTCTTTCACTCTGTATTTTTACAGTCTTCATACATTTTCGATCTTTAATAGAAAAATGTGTATTATTTTATCTCTATGTTTATGTTTCATATTTGATACATTTCTGTTATATTATTGGATATCTGAGATATCTCTGTACATTTCTTTATTATATCCCCACTCTCATTTTGTGCCAAAAATAATCTGGATCGACCCCTTTATCTATGTTGACGTGGCACACTTTTTTTTGTGGCATAGGTGTATAGCTTCTCTTTTCCTTAGTACCCCTTGGTGTTAGGTGACATCTCACCTTTTTTGAGTTGTAATTACTTTTTACCTCTTTGTTTTCCTAGTACTATTTTTCTTAGTATCAAAGTTATATTTTTCTTAGTACCCCTTTATCTATGTTAAAGTGTCACACTTTTTTATGTGGCATAGGTGTTGAACTTATATTTTCCTTAGTACCACTTTATATTCTGTCACATGTCACCCTTTTTAATTTTTCTATAGATTTCCAACACTTCATTTTATTGATACCCATTTCTCCTTATTGACATGCCACAGATGTCATACTTTTATTTTTCTTAGTACCACTTTATCTCTTTTGATGTGGCACCCTTTTTTGTGTGACATAGGTGTTGAAATTTTTTTTTTTTAGTAAACCATGATCTTAGGTGATGTCTCACCCTTGCTGAGTTGGCGTAGATTTCAACCTCTTACTTTTCTTAGTACCCCTTTCTCCTTGTTTAAATGGTATAGGTGTCAAACACTTATTTTTCTTAGTACCCCTTTATCTCTATCGACATGTCTCCCTTCTGTTGGTCACTATAATTGCTTAATTAATTTCAAACAACCAAGTGAAACATAAATTATCAACCCAGGGAAGTCTTTTGTTTCAAAGGTAGATGCGCACTATATATGCTCAATTCCAAAAGCACTTAGTGTTGTAGTAAAGAAAT
>ML780382.1:511100-537144 GCA_009831015.1 Picea engelmannii
AAGCATAAAATAATGAGAAAGGACGTTGTATACCTTGGAATGATTAGGTGAAATGATAGTATAAGTCAAAATGCAGGTGATGAAGGGTAAAATAATAGCAAAAAGTATGGGCAAAAAGGGTACAATATGTGGTCCTAACACCTTCTTTGTGTGGAATAGGTGTTTAAATTATATCTTCCTTGGTACACCTTGATATTAGGTGACATGTCACCCTTGCAGAGTTGGCATATCTTTCTACCTCTTCATTTTCTTAGTACCCCTCTCTACTAGTTGACATAAAACTTCATTTTTCTTAGTACCGCTTTATCTTCATTGACGTGTCACCCTTTTCTGTATTCCATAGTTCTTGAACTTATCTTTTCCTTAGTACCATTTACTGTTTTTTGACACGTCACCCTTAATAAGTTTTCATATCTTTCCAACTCTTTATTTTCTTAGTACCCATTTCTCCTTGGTTACATGGCACGAGTGTCAAAATTTAATTTTTCATAGTACCTCTTTATCTTTTTTGACAAGTCACCTATTTTTGTGTGTTATAGGTGTTGAAATTCTATCTTTTGTAGTACCCCTTGGTATTAGGTGATGTTTCACCCTTACTGAATTGGAATAACTTTCAACCTCTTTTTTTTATGAGTACCCCTTTCTCCTTGTTGGCATCGCATTGGTGTCAAACTTTTATTTTTCTTAGTACCCCTTTATCTCTATTGACGTGTCACCCTTTTTTGTGTGGCACAGGGGTTGAACTTCTCTTTTCCTTAGTAACCCTTGCTCTTTTGGGATGTGTCACCTTTTCTGATTTGTCATAGATTTCCACCTCTCTTTTTTCTTAGTACCCCTTTCTCCTTATTGACAAGGCATGGGTGTCAAACTTTTATTTTTGTTAGTACCCCATTATCTCTATTTACATGTCACCCCTTTTTGTGTGGCATAGGTGTTGAACTTCTCTTTTCCTTATTACCCATTTATTTTACTTGACGTGTGACCCTTTCTGATTCATCATAGATTTTGACCTATTCATTTTCTTAGTACCCCTTTCTCCATGTGGACATGGCACAGGCATCAAAATTTCATTTTTCTTACTATCTCATTATATTTGTTGACGTGTCACCCTTTTTTTTGTGTCATAGGTGTTGATATTTTCTTTTCCTTAGTACCCATTACTATTAGGTGAAATGTCACTCTTGCTATGTTGGAATAGATTTTGACCTCTTCATTCTCTTAATACCCCTTTCACCTTGTTGGCATGGCATGGGTGTCAAACTTTTATTTTTCTTAGTACCCCTTTATATTTGTTGATGTGTCACCATTTTTTGTGTGGCATAGGTGTTGAACTTATCTTTTCCTTATTACCCCTTTCTCTTAGGTAAAATTCCAACCTCGCTGAGTTGGGATAGATTTCAACATATTCATTTTCTTATTACCCCTTTCTCATGGTTGACATGAAAAGGGTGTCAAAATTTCATTTTTCTTAGTACCCCTTTATCTTTGTTGACATGTCACCCCTTTTTATGTGGCTTATTTGTTGAAATTATATTTTACTTAGTAACCCTTCCTCTGTTGTGATGTGTCACCCTTGCTGAGTTGGCATAACTTTCCAACTCTTAATTTTCCTAATACCCCTTTCTCCTTGGTTACATGGCACAAGTGTCAATTTTTTTTTTTCTTAGTACCCCTTTCACTATGTTCACATGTCACCCTCTTTTTTGTGGCACAGGTATTGAAATTTGCCTTTCATTAATACCCATTCCTCTTAAGTGATGTGTCTCTCTTGCTGAGTTTGAATAGCCTTCTACTTCTTCATTTTCTTAGTACTCATTTCTCCTTGTTGACATGGCAAGGGTGTCAAAGGTTTATTTTTCTTAGTACCCATTTATCTCTATTGACGTGTCACCCATTTTTGTATGGCATAGGTGTTGAACCTACTTTTTTCATTTTTAACCCTTTCTCTTTTGTCACTCATCATGTTTATTGAGTTGGCATAGCTTTCCACCTCTTTGTTTTCTTAGTACACCTTTCTCATTGTTGACAAGGCACGAGTGTCAAACTTATATTTTTCTTAGTACCACTTTATCTTTGTTGATGTGTCTCCATTTTTTGTTTGGCATAGGTTTTGAAATTCTATTTTCCCTAGTACCCCTTGCTCTCAGGTGAATAATCACCCTTGCTAAGTTGGCATATATTTTGACATCTTCATTTTTGTAGTACCCCTTTCTCTTGGTTGACATGCCACAGGTGTCAAAGTTTAATTTTTCTTAGTACCCCTTTATCTTTATTGAGGTGTCACCCTTTTTTGTAATTGGGGTTAAGATGAACCTATAAATACTTGAACTATTTTGATGATTTTTAGATCCGTATTAACTCCAATTATAATTAAAGTCCTTCCCTATTCTTATTATATATTCTTTCTCTTGATTATGAGTAAGGCTATCCTTCTTGTGATTAAGATATGTTTTCCTTTTTGTTAACTTGCATCGTAAATTAAAGATTCATTTCCATTTAACTCCATAAAGTATCCTTTCATGGGAGTGAAATACAATGTGGCATAGCTAATCCCTTGTGTCATCCTTAGGGTTTCTTTCTTGCAAGAATGTTGCAAGAGAGTAATCCCTTTCCTTCTGTCTACTGATAAAAGAAGGTAACAGTATACATTAGCGGATAGAAGGTTGTGTATATAACTTTGTATACATATAAAATAGTCCATATTAGATTAACATTAGACTAAGCTATTCTTAGGACAAAGGTAACTAGAGACCCATTGAACCAGTCAGAATCACCATTTCAACAGATACGGGTGTAATTGGGACCCTGACAAGATGATCTCCCCATGATGTTGAACATGGTCATTTTTTGCCATTAATAGTCTTGAAATTATCTTTTCCTTAGTACCCCTTGTGCGTAGGTGAAATTTCACCCTTCCTGAGTTGGCATAACTTTTGACATCTTCATTTTCTTAGTACCCCTTTTTCCTAGTTCACATGTGACGGGGGTAAAAATTCCATTTTTCTTAGTACCCTTTTATATTCATTGTCGTGTCAACCTTTTTTGTGTGGCATATGTTTTTAAATTCTCTTTTCCTTAATACCCCTTGCTATTTTTTGACATGCCACCCCTATTGATTTTGCATAGCTTTCCAACTCTTCATTTTCTTAGTACTCCTTTCTCCTTGGTTACATGGCACAAGTGTCAAACTTTTATTTTTCTTAGTACCACTTCATCTTCGTTGACATGTCACCCTTTCTTTTGTGGCATAGGTGTACAGATTTTGTTTTCCTTAGTACCCCTTTCTCTTAAGTGACATGTCACCCTTGCTGAGTTTGAATAGTTTTTGACCTCTTCATTTTCTTCATACCCCTTTATCCTTGTTGACGTGGAACAAGTGTCAAACTTTTATTTTTCTTAGTACCCCTTTATCTCAATTGGCATGTCACCATTGTTTGTCTGGAATAGGTGTTGAAATTCTCTTTTCTTTAGTAACCCTTGTTATGTTTCGACCTTCCATATTTGTTGATTTGGCATAGCTTTCCACCTCTTTATTTTCTCAGTACCCCTTTCTCCTTGTTGACAAGGCACGTGTGTCAAATTTGTCGCCCTTTTTGTGTGGAATAAGAGTCAAACTTATCTTTTCCTTAGTACCCATTGGTCTTAGGTGACATGTCACCCTTGCTAATTTGGAATATATTTTGAGGTCTTTGTTTTCTTGGTACCTATTTCTCCTTGTTGACATTGCACGGTTGTCAAATTTTATTTTTATTAGTACCCCTTTATATCTGTTGACATGTCAGTATTCTTTATGTGGCGTAGGTGTTGAACTTCTCTTTTCCTTAGTATCCTTTCTCTTCTGTGATATCTCACCCTTTATAATTTGATTATATATTTCCAAAACTTTTTTTTATTAATATCCCTTTCTCCTTGTTGACATGGTAGGGGTGTCAAACTTTTATTTTTCTTAGTACCACTTTATCACTTTTGACATCTCACCCTTTACTGTGTGACATGTGTTTTGAACTTATATTTTTTCTAGTACACACTGATATTATGTGACCTATCACCCTTTCTAAGTTTGCGTAGATTTAAAACTCTTCATTTTCTTATTACCCCTTTCTCCTCGTTTAAATGGCACAGGTGTCAAATTTTATTTTTCTTAGTACCCCTTTATCTTTTTTGACATGCCACCCTTTTTTGTGTGTGGCATAGGTGTTGAAATTCTTGTTTCCTTACTACCCCACAATATTAGGTGACATGTCACCCTTATTGAGTTGGAATACCTTTCAAACTCTTCATTTTATTAGTACCCCTTTCTCCTTTTTGACATGGAACTAATGTCAAACTTTTATTTTTATTAGTACCCCTTTATCTATGTTGATGTGTCACCATTTTTTGTGTGGCATAGGTGTTGAACTTGTATTTTCCTTAGTACGGTTGGATATTAGGTCATGTGTCACCCTTTTCGAATTGGAATATCTTTAGACATATTTATTTTCTTAATATCCTTTATCTTCTTGTTGAAATGGCATGGATATCAAACTTTCATTTTTCTTAGTACCCCTTTATCTTTGTTGACGTACTGCCCTTTTTTCTTTGGCATAGATGTTGAACTTCTCTTTTCCTGAGTACACCTTTCTGTTTGGTGACATGTCGCCCTTGCTGAGTTCGAATATATTTTGAACTTTTCATTTTCCTAGCATGCCTTTCTTCTTGTTGACATGGCGTGTGTGTCAAAGTTTTGTTTTCTTAGTACCCCTTTATCTTTGTTTATGTGTCATCATTTTTTGTGTGGCATAGGTGTTGAACTTATCTTTTCCTTACTACCCCTTGCAATTAGGTGATGTGCCACCCTTGCTGAGTTGGCATAACTTTCGACCTCTTCATTTTGTTAGTGCCCCTTTCTCCTTGTTGAAATGTAATGGGTGTCAAAATTTTATTTTTCTTGGTACCCATTTATCTATGTTGGCGTGTTGCCATTTTTTGTGTGGCATAGGTGTTGAACTTATCTTTTCCATAGTACGCTTTTCTCTTAGGTGATGTGTCACCCTTGTCGAGTTCACATATATTTTGACCTATTAATTTTCTTAGTACCCCTTTCTCCTTTTTTACATGGAACAACTGTCAAATTATATTTTTATTAGTACCCCTTTATCTCTATTGACATGTCACCTTTTTTTTTTGGCATGAATATTGAACTTCTCTTTTCATTAGTACCACTTATTATTAGGTGACAAGTCACCCTTGATGAGTTGGAATAGATTTTGACCTCTTTGTTTTCATAGTATCCATTTCACATTTTTGTGTGGAATAGGTGTTGAACTTCTTTGTTCCTTATCACCCCTTCCTCTTAGGTGACGTGTCACCCTTTCTGATTTGGAATAGATTTCAACATCTTTATTTTCTTAGTACTCATTTTTCCTTGTCTAAAGGGTATAAGTGTAAAATTTTTATTTTTATTAGTACCCCTAATCTAGGTGGATATCGTTGGACACCCACCTTTTCAAATTGGCTTAAAACAATTTTCTGGCAAATTTCGTAACTTACTATTTTTAGCCGTTTTTAACATTCGGGGCCATTTTGAGGGAATAATTGAATGTTTTTAAATATATAGGTTATAAATGTTAGTAGAAGGCTCTGATTGAGCCCCAAAAATTAATCTCCTCGAAAATACCTTTCCAACGATCTATTGTGATCCCCAAACAGAGATCGAATGCCAAAGTTACACCCCTGGGAAGTTGATACACCAAACTACCCAAAACAGGGTCCACAAAATTGATGGGTTTTCATCTTCTGGAGTTAGGGTTTTGGATTTTATTCATGATAAAAATACCTTTGGAGCCTCATTATAAAATAATCTTCATACAAATGCGAGTAGAGGACACATCTCTTCTCAGAGATAAGCTGCCACCATTCTAGCGAGTCTGTCACTCTATATTGTTATCATCTTTGTACATTTTCATTCATTAATAGAAAATTGTGTATTATTGTATCTCTGTGTTTATGGTTGCATCTTTGATACATTTTTTTTTATATTATTGGATATCCTAGATATCTCTGTACATTTCTTTATTATATCCCCACTCTCATTTCGACATCTCCATTTTCTTAGTACCCCTTTCTCCTCGTTGACATGGAAAATGTGTGAAACTTTTATTTTTCTTAGTATGCCTTTATATTTGTTGACATGTCGCCATTTTTTTTGTGGCATAGGTGTTGAAATTCTCTTTTCCTTAGTACCCCTTTCTCTTCAGTGACATGTCACCCTTGCTAAACTGGAATAGCTTCTGACCTCTTCATTTTATTAGTACCCCTTTCTCCTTTTTGACATGGAACAAGTGTAAAACATTTATTTTTCTTAGTACCCCTTTATCTTTGTTGACATGTTTCCCTTTTTCATGTGGCATAGGTGTTGAAATTATCTTTCCCTTAGTATCCCTTTCTCTTAGGTGTGTATCATCCTTGCTGAGTTGGAAAATATTTGTAGCTCTTTGTTTTCTCAGTGCCCCTTTGTCCTTCTTGGCATGGCATAAGTGTCAAACTTTTATTTTTATTAGTACCCCTTTATCTATGTTGATGTGTTGCATTTTTTGTGTGGAATAAGTGTTGAAATTATCTTTTCCTTAGTACCCCTTATTCCTTGTTGAATGGTACAGGTGTAAAATTTTTATTTTTCTTACTACCCATTTATCTCTATTAATGTGTCACCATTTTTTGTGTGGCATAGGTGTTGAACTTATCTTTTCATTAGTACCACTTTCTCTTAGGTGACGTGTCATCCCTATCGAGTTGGCAGATATTTTGATACCTTCATTTTCTTAGTACCCCTTTCTACTTGTTGAAATGGCATGGGTGTCAAACTTTTATTTTTCTTAGTACCCTTTTATCTCCATTGACGTACTTCCCTTTTTTCTGTGATATTGGTGTTGAAATTCTATTTTTCGTAGTACCCCATGGAATTAGGTGAAATTTCACCCTTATTGAATTGGAATAGATTTCAACCTATTTTTTTTCTTAGTACCCATTTCTACTTTTTGACATGGAACATGTCTCAAAATTTTATTTTTCTTAGTACCCCTTTATCTTCGTAGATGTGTTGTCATTTTTTTTGTGGCATAGATGTTGAAACTCTCTTTTCCTTAGTACCCCTTGTAATTAGGTGATGTGTCACCCTTGATGAGTTGGCATAGATTTCTACCTCTTCATTTTCTTAGTACCTGTTTCTCCTTGTTGACATGGAATGAGGAACAAACTTTTATTTTTCTTGGTACCCATTTATCTATGTTGGCATGTCACCCTTTTTTGTGTGGCATAGGTGTTTAAATTCTCTTTTCCATTGTACCCCTTTATCTTAGGTGATGTGTCACCCTTGTCGAGTTGGCATATATTTTGACCTATTTCGTTTCTTAGTATCATCTTCTCCTTATGACAAGGTAGAGGTGGCAAACGTTTATTTTTCTTAGTACCCCTTGATTTCAGTTGACATGTCACCCTTCGGTTTGTAGCATAGGTATTGAACTTATCTTATCCTTAGCACCACTCGTTATTAGGTGACATGTCACCCTTGTTGAGTTGAAATAAATTTGGACCTCTTCATTTTCATAGTAACCCTTTCTCCTTTTTGTATGGAATAGGTGTTGAAATTCTATTTTCCTTAGTACCCCTTGCTCTTAGGTGACTTGTCACCCTTTCTAAGTTGTAAGAACTTTCAACCTCTTCATTTTCTTAGTACCCCTTTCTCCTTGTTGACAAGGTAGAGTGTAAAACTTTTATTTTTCTTAATACCCATTTATATCTGTTGATTTGTTGCCCTGTCTTGTGTGGAATAGCTGTCAAACTTATATTTTCCTTAGCACCCCTTGGTCTTACGTGACATGTCACCTTTGCTGAGTTGGAATATCTTTCGAACTATTTTTTTTCTTAGTACTGATTTATCCTTTGTTACATTGCACGAGTATCAAACTTTTATTTTCTTAGTACCCTTTTATATTTTTTGACATGTGGCTCTTTTTTATGTGGTGTAGGTATTGAAATTCTCTTTTCCTTAGTAACTCTCTCTCTTCTGTGACATGTCACCCTTGATGAGTTTTCTATAGCTTTCCAATACTTTATTTTATTAGTATCCCTTTCTCCTTGTTGACATGGCACGGGTGTCAAACTTTTATTTTTCTTAGTACCATTTTATCTCTTTTGACATAGCTGTTGAAATTATATTTTTGTTAGTACCTCTTTGTCTTAGGTGATGCATCACCCTTTCTAAGTTGGGATAGATTTCAAACTCTTATTTTTGTTAGTACCCCTTTCTCCATGTTTAAATGGCACACGTGTCAATCTTTTTTTTTTTTTTAGTATCCCTTAAACTCTGTTGATCTGTCATCCTTTTTGTGTGGCATAGGTGTTGAAATTCATTTTTCCTGAGTGCCCCTTTCTCTAAGGTGACATGTGACCCTTTCTGAGTTGGCATAGATTTCAACCAATTCATTTTCTTAGTACCCCTTTCTCCTAGATGACATGCCATAGGTGTCAAAATTTATTTTTTCTTAGTACCCCTTTATCTCCATTGGCGTGTCACCCTTTTTTGTGTTGCTTAGTTGTTGAACTTATCTTTTCCTTAGTACCCCTTCATATTTTCAGATGCATCAACCTTGCTAAGTTGGCATATCTTTCCAACCCTTTATTTTCATAGTACCCATTTCTCCTTGGTTACATGGCACAAGTGTCAAACTTTTATTTCTCTTAGTACCACTTTATCTCTATTGACGAGTGTTGGGCTCTAGTTTTGTCATATTTTACGCTACACAAATACAGTCATAATTACATCTTCTCCCCACATTTCTTCAATAATGTATCCCTAATTACACCGTAAACCTCCATTATCTCTTGTTATTCATCCTATGTGGCTAATACATAATTTCTCATATGTTTAGTGATTAAAAGGATGATTATACAATAGTTTTGTTGATGATGGTTTAATCCTATGTTTCTATGTCCAAACAATATGTTCCCACACTATTCCCACACTGGAAGTCATTTGGTACTCGCACTGGAACTCATCTGGTACCTGAACCAGAACACTCAAGGTCATCTAATACTCACACTCCAAGTGATCTAGTACCAGAAGTTTCTACAATCATACGGTACTCGAGTTCATCCAGTACTTGTGCTCATCTGGTACCAGTGTTTATTTGTCACATGTGGTCATCCGGTACTAACATCCTACAATCATCCGATACAAAATATAGCTCAAATATTTGGAATGATTCTAGAGGAAAATCAAGGACATGTGTTTTGTCTAGAACGATGTCAACATGCATACACATGGGGCATAATTTTCCCATATCAAACGTGTGGAACTCCATCTCAGGGGGAACAATTCTGCAAAAATTAGAAAAATCTCAAACAACCAACTTGCGCCTCAATTTACATGCCATGAAGGCAGATCTCAAAATTCTAAGATATGGGTTTTGTCTAAAATATGGAAAATTGAGTAAATTACGAGTTTTTTTTTCAAAATTCGAAATTATTTAAGAAATAAGGAAGGATCTTTAATCCAAATTTTTCATATTTGGTGAAAAAACAAGATTTGGGGATTTTATCTAAAATTGTAAAATTTGTTTCCTAAGCTTTAGGATTCGGTTCTATCCTCTAGAAAATGATTTTATGTATAAAATGATCCTCATGAGGTTGAGGATAGGGGAATGATGTTAATACTATGAACAAGGTTTATTGTTGTTGAATACTATGTTAATTTTGATGTGGTGATTGATTGGATATGAATGGAGATTTCTAGTATTGAATTTGATTCACTTGTTCAACACACCTAGCTTCTCAAACTTCATCAGCGTGCGTACCCTATTGGCTTGGGCCCACCAACCAGGTGTAACACATTTCTTTAATTCATTTTATAGTTTAGTTAGTTATTAGATTGTTGTAGTTAAATTTGTGTTGTGTTAGATCTGATTTCCAATTCTAAATTTATTGTGCACATGATAACTTGTTGATTTCATCAAATACATTGTTAATTATTGTGTGAATTCTTTTTAAATTTTGATTTAATTACGCACAATCTAGAGGAGATAAGATCTTCTATAGATGCATCATGTGGTGGAAAAATGATTTTATTTCTTGCATGACATAACCATAAAACACATGTGATATGTGATTTCAGTTTAAGTATTTCAATGTGAGTCAAATTGATAGAAACAAGCCACAAAATCTTATTCATTGAAGTTTAAACATAGACCATCATTTTTTTGTTTGTTTTTTGCAAACAGTCTGGTTCGATTAATTATTTCCATTACATCATTAGAGTGATAAAATGTTACAGAATGTCTTTTAATTAGAGGATTTGAATGCAATACAAAAGATTGAATTTTATGTAAAGAAACAAACATAAAGAAATCTTGAACTCATACAGAAATACATATCATAGGTTCTTCAAAGAATTGTATTAACATAACTCAAAAGGTTCTGAATATTAAAAATAAGGATTGTGAAAATATATTATTCAAAACATACTCATATTATTCAAAACATACACATGCAATTATTCTTGAGTTGGAACTGATTAGGAGCTTGAGAAGAAGGTTGTTGTTATATTTTGTTGAGCATGAATTCAACAACCAACAATCTTTGAAATTGGGTTTGTGGAATTTTACTGTAAATGGATGACTGATTGAAAGAGTGTTTTGGGTGATTCCATTTTTATGAAGAGCTTGAGTACTGAGTAGATTTAAATGAGCAGATTCATTTTTATGTTTTATGGGTTGATGTTTTCATTGATTCCATAATTATTTGAAGGAGTGACAAGAGGCTAGTACTCTGTTTGCAACATTTTCATTTATTCTACTCTACTTTCAATAATTTACTTTTACAATTAGTCAACAAAGGTTTGAAGACAAAATAATAAGGATTAAAGTTCTTGGATTTTGAGGATAAGTTTTCAATTAGGATTCTTTTACTTATTTTAGATCTTTGTACCGGGTTGCACTAGTTTATGATTTCAATACCATAATTTTAATATTGAGTACATTTGATGATTTCTAGATTAGGCTAGTTTGGTATTGATTGAGATTGATGATTTGAGTTTCTTGCACTTTAATTTCATATATCCTCAATCACCGAAGGGAAAATTAAGGTTCTAACTCGTGAGATATGGCCTCCCCGTGATGGGCTTCATCCCAAGGTGTTAGTTCATTCCCAATCAATTGAGCTAATTTCCATTTTATTTATCACATTAGAGTGTGGTTTGTCGACATTAGATATTAGACTAGTATAGGCTCCAATCCTTCATTTACTGTTCTTGCACCTTGAAGTTTACGAGCCCGGGTTGATAATTTAATGTTGGGAATTAATAGTGCATATATTTAGCCCAACAATGAGTCACCCATTTTTGTGTGGCATAGGTGTTGAATTTCCCGTTTCCATATTACCCCTTGCTCTTAGGTGACGTTTCACCCTTACTGAGGTGGAATAGATTTCAACGCATTTTTTTTCTTAGTACCCCTTTCAACATGTTGACATGGCACAGGTGTCAAAATTTTATTTTTCTTAGTATCCATTTATCTGTATTGACATGTCACCCCTTTTTATTTGGCATAGGTGTTCAACATTGTTACACATCAAAATTACTCACTTCAATGATGACCCATTATCGTCATTACAAGTGTCACAAATGTCACATTTTAGCCGCAAATGTCGCAAGTGTTGCAAATATCATATTGTCATATTGCTTGTGTCGTATCTCAAACGACATCAAAGGGACACTTGAGACATCTTCAGAGACTAGTTAAAATAAGTACATGTCATTTGACGAAGAGTACAAAGCCTTTTTCCTTGAGAAAGCTACTTAAAAATAACTTTTGAAGGGAAGGGATCCCCTACCCACTGATAGGTAGCGCTAGCACTCCTTTCCCTCCTTTGGGGGCATGGATGATTTTAAGGATGGAAATTTAATTTAAAATGTAGAAACCTTGGCGAATATTACTAATCCTTCATATGCCAACTATAAATGTTTGGTGATATTTTTGTAAAAATATTCAAATTTTTAAGGATTGCATATAGTTTTTCTAAAATTTTGGCGATTTTTAAGGTAAAATAATTTTATCCTATAAAATTTGGGCGAATAATTTTTAAAATAGTGAATCTCATTTTTGGAAAACCATGGAAAATTAGCCCATGAGCGAAATTGAGCCCCTAAAATCATCCCTGTTTGGGGGAGCGCTGCAATGCTCTATGTCCCATTTTGGGGGAGCGCTGGGTTGTTTGAGGAAATCTTGGGATGTTGAGGAAAATCAGGGAAAAATCCCCCTCATCTCTGGAGTTAGTTTTATTTGAATATGAGGTCAAGGCTCGATCATAGGGACGATCTAGAACTGATGGATAAATATCCTCAATCCATCCCAAGAATCTCTAAAGTGGTTAGGCCTATCCAAGCCTATATAAGGAGGCCTCCTCATGGTGAATGGGAGGGACATTGAAGGTATCAAACTTATGATCTCATAAGGAAGATAATCAGTGAAACATATTCAATGTTTTTGTGGATCATTTGAGAAAAGGGTTTGGACAAAGAGAGCTTGGTGAAGCTGCTACATTTTCATCTACAATTGTAAGCACTTTGCTTTGTTTTCATTAATATACATGTGCTTGGCCTATTTCCTTTAAGATTGTGTGTATTTAAATGAACTTGTATTTAATGGATAGATCTAGTTTTGAGCTAATCACAGTAGAATAGGAAGCACGTTTTGTCTTTGATTGGATTGCAGGACCTATTGAAGAGCTTGGGGATCAGAGGTCAACTCGAACTGGGTGAGGAAAAACATCGGAAAAAGGTGCATATTCTTCCTCTTCTCTATACATTAGTTTAGCTAGGTATAAATGGATGTCAATGATCAATGTTAGCACCTTTATTTCTTGGTATTAGGAGTCTAGAGCCCAAGAGGGGATTCACCTGCCCGCGGGGGGGATTTCCCTGTAACATAAATTGGCAAATCCACTGGGGAGCGAAGGTTTCAGTTTTGGTTTCCTTCCTTGGTCTTGTTTTGGCCTTTCCTCACCTTTATATTTTATTCATGTTGTGTTTATGATTATTATATGTGTTATTGGCTATTGGATTCATCCCATACACACTCAATTTCTGGATTTTCTTGAGTTTTTTTTTAATTTCCGGGCAAGGTTTTTGAGTTATGATAGTCTAGTGCTCCCCTGCCTCTACAACCAGAGTGCTAGCGCTCCCTTTCAGGCTCCCACGGAGTGTTGCAACACTTTGATTCCCTTGACACCAGAGAGTTGGTCTTTTTATGTTAAAAACCTTTTTGGGAGTTGATCTATGAGTCTACATTTTGTTGATTCATTTGCTCAGGGTTATTTCCATCTCAGTGTGTCCTTGTGTTGGCCTCCAACATATTGATTTCTAAGAATTGATTATGTTTTGTTTGGATTTTTGACTTTTTTCTTCCTTACTTTGAGTCACTCTTCTTTTTTGAAGATTTGGAGTCAATTTGTTGTTTTTTTCTCATTTATCTGATTGAATGAAAGCTATTGTAATGAAATTCAGAGATGTATGCACCATTCCATTTGATCTTTGAGGTCAGTTTTTAAAGCATTTTCTTTTGTTTATGATTTTTGGTTTTCGTTTTGCAAATTTGGTTTTCTTTTTGTTTCTTTTCTGATCACAACAAGAGTGTGTTTTTGTTTATGTGAAGTTTGCTTTTGATTTCTTAAATCTCACGGATCTTGAATTCTTATTAACATAACAATTTTTACACCTAACTAATTATCATTCACATATAAACAAAAGGTTATATTTCCGCGATTGGTGTTTGGATATTAGAACGAATTTCTAAATATTTTAGCATTATATTGGATTCCTGATTGAGAAACAATTGCATTAGGTTACTACATCTTAGTGTTTGACAATGAAAATACAATTTTTCTCCTTCCCTTATGTTAGCGATAAAAAATAACTTTCTAATAATTACCAAATCACATGATAAGAGGAGAATTAGGTAGAAAATTTATTTCTAATCTTAAGGTTTAAAGGCTTTGAGACAAGCTCTTAAAACTATATCATTCCAACACATAAATCAAATTGCATTTCAAAATAGACCAAAAATTGATTTTTAGCTTTCGGTGGCTAAGTGGTAAAATTACAGGGTTGTGAGCTGTCGAAAGTCAGGGCTTTCAGTGGCTAAATCAGATTTTCAAGGACAAATGAGCCACCGAAAGTGCAGAAGAGTTTGTTTTTATTGTGCTGAGTCATCATTTTCAAATGATTATTCTGAGCGACTGGATAATCATTTTGAGAAACAGGCAGAGAATGTTTTTACTAACACATCAAAGAACAATAACCTCTCTCAATTTTCCTACATCTGTCATATATTGGGAGAATCGAATTCATCTCTGAGACTTAATTTTCTGATCTCAGAATTTCCATGTTTGACACATGTTTTTGAAATGCAGATCCCGGGCAAATGTAAATGAATATCAAATAAATAAGAGAGGTTTTTACTCACAAAAAACCAATATAGAAAATCATCTTTATGTTTGTACAAAAATATTGTAATTTGATAATTACAAGTGGCATTTTGAAGCCTATTTTTGAGAATTTCACCTCTTGAAAAACAGTGAATCAGTTAAAACGTGTCATTCTTTGTTTGTAATTGTTTCTATTTTGGGAAAGGGGTTGGACTTCGAATTGGTGAACTGGAAAGGATCTATGGTGCTATATATTTCATGATACAAGAGTAGAGTGGGTTCATATGGTTAAGCAAGGCTCTCTAATACTGTAATATTTTGATGAAGTTACTTTGAAGTGGTTATGTACTGGATTCAAGACATTTTGGTTAATAGAAATCATCTTTTCTTTCAGCTTATTTTCTTCTGATGCTAAATTTTCATGCTTTTAATGATTCACATGGATGGTTGTGGTGATATTATGATGGATGTTTGATCGTTATATTATCATGATATTTATTTATCTTCCTTAGTTTCTGAACTCAAAAAGATCTTGTGTTAAGAATCTTTCTTCCTTAGGATTTTTGTAGAGCTGATGTTTACAGTAGCCCCTACATTCCTCTCATTGAAGTCTTCCCTCTATTCACACTCACTCCCAATTACTGATCAAATTTAGACAAGACCTTGATTGTTGGTGCATGCTAGCCCTATTTTATGAGTTAGAACATTATTACTTTAAGTCTTGTCCATTTGACCTTTTAAAAAACTCATTTACATTTACAAAAATTTTGATGTTACCAAGCTCACCTGATTACAGTCTAGGGTGAATTTTGGAGTGATAAAATAAATGGCGTCGTTTCTAGGGATGGATTTGAGTAGATTGAAGAGTTCCCTGGGAAGAACGAAATAGATCCAGCTCTTAATGGTAGACAAGAGAGGGATACAGAAAATTGATTGTAATCATCTACCTGGCGACTCCATGAAGATGAACCTGTTGGAAGACTCCAATGTGGGAACAAGCTTGGAAAGAAATGGAAGGCAGAGGCAAGTTCAAGTATCAAGTTCTGAATTTCTTTCTAGAACTTGTGCTCTTTATCTGTCATTCTTTCTTGAATTTTCCTGCACACATTAGGAGAATCATAATATGCTTTGTATACTTTAAAGACCACCAGCCTGCTCTTGCATATTCCTTTTTCAAACAAATAGATTTACCTCCTTACCATGTCATTGATGTTAAGGATATCCATCCACTTCAAATACCTGAAGAAGATGAGGTTCATAAACACTTTTTTAATGAGTCTGAACCTTACAATTCTCTCCCTTCTCCAGATTTCATAGTCGATTTATTACCTTCTACCATTCCCTCTACTATTAATAACCAACCCATTGAAATTCATCATGCACCAAATGATTATTGGCCTTTTGCAAATAATAAAACTAATTTAGTTCAGGCTGCCAACTCCTTTGACCTTTACCAACATCCTTCTAGTGTTCATCATCCCACTGACTTCCAGTTTAAGGTTAGGGGAAATATGTTTGGAACTCTAAAGATGTCATCCTTTCTTCATCCTTACCCTCCCGGATTTTTAGACTACCTACCAACTTTTTCTGGAAAAGATAACACTACAAGAGAAGAGCATATGTCAACCTTTCAAGACTTCATCGATAATCTCAAAATATTGCATGAAGATATTGTCATGAGGATTTTCTCTAAATATTTGATTGGAGATGTTTCCTTGTGGTTCAAGAAGATGAAAGTTGCTTCCATTGGTTCATGGGATGAACTATATGACACTTGTTTAAAGTGTTGGGGTGAGAACAAGTCATTGGATCAATACTTACATGAATTCACTACTTTGAGAAGGGGAAAAAGTGAAGTTCTGTATGTTTCTAATAGAAGGTTTTACATCTTGTATTATAGCTTGCCCCTAGAAA
Source organism: Picea engelmannii (assembly GCA_009831015.1). Classification (NCBI taxonomy): domain Eukaryota; kingdom Viridiplantae; phylum Streptophyta; class Pinopsida; order Pinales; family Pinaceae; genus Picea; species Picea engelmannii. The sequence goes on from ML780382.1 coordinate 527,472, forward strand.
TTAAACCTTATGAGACTACTCCCATGGTGTATTACATAATGTCTATATATTCTGACCTTGTTTTGTATCTTAGGGAAAGAAAATCTACATATTTATCACAGTTATTCATAGATGCTGAGGAAGTGGAGAAAAACCTCCAAGTTTGTGGTACGATTCTAAGTCAACATCATGTCAACTCTGAACATGAGGCAGATTTTATTTGTTTTCCCTATGAAGAAAATATAGTGGATGATTTGGTCCTCGAAGCATGTATCTTTGACAACCTTCCCTCCGAGGAAGTCACTGTCTCAAACATTGACCAAGAGAAACTTGTTGTTGACAAACACTTTGGTAATGAATATTTTCTTGTTAGAGAGCATCCTGAAAAAAGACATTTTGAATATCAAGAGTCAAAGGTTTGTTATGGACAACCTATTTTTGATGGAAATAACAGTAATGGTGATGAACATAATTTTTATATGATTTGTTTGGAACCTCTTAGCACTATTCCTATATATTATGATTATGATCCTGATCCTTGTAAATGCTATGGAGGTGTTAGAAGGGATTTTCATATAAATATAATCTCTTATCCACCACCAACCAATGAAAAACCCTGTCTTAATAAAAACCAGGTGTATGAGCAGTAGACTATCCCCACGATATATGCAGAGATGATCAACCATCAACAAATAGGTGGTTCTAGAGTTATGAAACAACTTTTCAACCCACAAATGCACATGTCTTTCATTCAATAAAGTGTGCCTTTAGAAGACATCACACAAACTGTCAACAACTTTGAAACAGTGAAGGTAATCTTTCATAAATTAATCAGACATTGATTTCAGTACATAGAGTTACACTTTTCAAATGATTTGGAGCATGCAAAATTGAAATTTTTATCAGCATGTTCGAGTGAGAATGGTTTCTTGGATGAATTTTTATCACTATTGTTACATTTAAAATATCAGTTGTTGATTAGTGACAGAGACGAGGTTTATTCAATTTTAAAATTGCTTGAATGGTTGTTATGGAAGGCATCATTTACCTAACCAATTAAAGAGTTGGTTAGAGTAGAGTAGGGTAGGAAATAAGCTCATTGCCAGAGCATTTATTTTCTTCTAGTTTGCAGCATAAATATCAATCATCTTGTGTTAATAAAGGTCATTTTTGAAGGTATATATAGATCAGTTGGAAAGGTCTTGAGAGTTTTTAGAGATTGGTTTCACAAGCTAGATGACTCCATAGCCCAATGGAAAGGCCACTGAAACTGCTAGGTTCTTGGAGCCTCGCAGGGAGGTCTACATCCCAATTGGAGCCATATGTTAGCGATAAAAAATAACTTGCTAATGATTTCCAAATCACATGATAAGAGGAGCATTAGGTAGAAAATGTATTTCTAATCTTAAGGTTTAAAGGCTTTGAGACAAGCTCTTAAAACTATATCATTCCAACACATAAATCAAATTACATTTCAAAATAGACCAAAAACTTATTTTTAGCTTTCGATGGCTAAGTGGTAAAATTACATGGTTGTGAGCTGCCGAAAGTCAGGTCGTTCGGCGGCTAAATCAAATTTTCAAGGGAAAATGAGCCGTGAAAAGTGAAGAAGAGTCTGTTTTTAATGTGTTGAGTCATCATTTTCAAATGATGATTCTGAGCGACTGGGGAATCATTTTGAGAAACAGACGGAGGATTTTGTTACTAACACGTCAAAGAACAATAACCTCTCTCAATTTTTTTACAGGTGTCATATATTGGGAGAATAAAATTCATCTCTGAGCCCTAATTTTCGGATCTAAGAATTTCCCTGTTTGACACATGTTTTTGAAATGCAAATCCCGAGAAAATGAAAACGAATCTCAAAGAGATGAGAGATGGTTTTCCTCACAACAAACCAATATACAAAAGCATATCCATTTTGTACACATATGTTGCATTTGGACAGTTACAAGTGTCACTTTGAAGCCTATGTTTCATAATTTCGCCTCATGAAAAGCAAGAAATCAGTTAAAACGTGTCATTCTTTGTTTGTAATTGTTTCTATTTTGGGAAAGGGGTTGGAGTTCAAATTGGTGAGATGGAAAGGATCTATGGTGTTATATATTTCATGGTACAAGAGTAGAGTGGGTTCATATGGTTTAGAAAAGCTCCCTAATACTGTAATATTTTGATGAAGTTACTATGAACTGGTTATGTACTGGATTCAAGACATTTTGGTTAATAGAAATCAACTTCTCTTTCAGCTTATTTTCTTTTGATGCTAAATTCTCATTCCTTGAATGATTCACATGGATGGTTTTTGTGATATTATGATGGATGTTTGATCATTATATTATCATGATGTTTATTTAGCTTCCTTAGTTTCTGAACTCAAAAAGATCTTGTGTTAAGAATCTTTCTTCCTTAGGCTTTCTGTAGACCTGATGTTTACAACAGCCCCTACATTCCTCTCATTGATTTCTTCCCTCTATTCACACTCACTCCCAATTATTGATCGAAGTTAACCAAGACCTTGATTTCTGGTGCATGCTAGCCCTATTTTCTGAGTTAGAAAATTATTATTTTGAGTCTTGTCCATTTGACCTTTTAAAAAACTCATTTACATTTACAAAACTTTTGATGTTACCAAGCTCACCTGATTATAGTCTAGGATGAGTTTTGGAGTGATAACACCTTAAATAGACATTCATTGAAAGAAAATATTGTTTATTGTTTCTTATGCATTTTTGGGGAATTGAGTCATAATATCATCAGTTTCACTTTCATACACCCTTGAGTAAAGAACAATTGCAAAATCAACGCTAATTAAAATTGATCTAGAACATTTTGTTTTTAGAATCTTCCACCAACATTAGACTAGGATTAGAACTTTGGATTAGGCTGTGAGTACAACTCTCCAAAGCATTCAAAAAAAACATTAGAATCTTGCGATAGGGAGAGAAAATCCAATTTTCGTATCATCTTTCTGGGATCCCCCTCTCACATAGGGGTTATGCACGAGGTCACATTTCAGAGATTTACGAAGATTATCCCTCTGTGGTTCAACCGCTCATAGTAGTCATATCGTATATTGTGGGTTCTTCTTGAGGCTCCATCGTTTTCATTTGGTCTCAATGCTTCATGAATTCTGAATCCGTTAGGGGTCCTCTAGAGTTGTATCGGTCCACTTGTCCTCAGTTCTCTCAAAGGATTTCGGATTTGTTATCCTGCCCATACGTTCAGACTGGACTGTCGAGTGTACCCACCTAAGGGATGACTATGAGTTGGTATCCTTAGTAGCTATAATCTTTAGGGTCTTTTACAAAAAGTGACAGTGAAGGGAAGTCTTTGTTGTACCTAGAACAAATGGTGGTCAAACTCACTCATGCTCCTTGGAGGGTAAATCCACAATTACTGCATGGAAGCTTGCATGAAGGCATAAGTCCATTAAGCAAGTTGTCATCATAATTTTTCCACCCACTCATATCGTAGCCCCTTATTGACTTGGTCACGCGACGTTGGGTTTCATCACCAACTAGTACGATCATCGAGAGAAGGTTTTGTTTGCTTGTTTTGATTCCTATATTTTTTTAGTGTATGTTGTTTATTTTCGCTAGTTGGCCATAATTTGTTTTCGTAAAGTATTTGTTTTGGGCAATATTGACCCTCCACGCCATTCACGCAGAATGAAAGGGCCACCCCCGGAAGATATGGAGGGTTATCAATATTTTCCTACTGATCCACCAGAGGGCTCTCCTAAAAAAAGTGAGGTCCATGACACCACCAATTCACAAGTGAAAATAACCAACTCTTTAGAAAATTTCTGAATTTTTTATTCTTTAAAGTCTTTCCGACTTCCACACAGTTACGAGAGACATATTCTCCAACTAAATTCATCCGAAGAACTTGTTTTTGACACTTCTGGAATATCGACCGGACCCCTCAGAGGACATGAAGGCAAGAATCCCCTTTGGACTACTGACATATTTAGAAACCCACCTCTCATGGTGAGGGATCTTTTGGCATAGGGGAAGGTTCTGATACACATGTCGTATCCCAACTTCCTGAAACGTATTCTACCTATATGGCACCCTTAGACCACTTTCCTGGTACACCCAGCAGTGCCACCTTCATTTCAAACACACAGTCAGTTGATCCTCACTCGACCATTTCTCTCCAGATGGCCCATTCTACTATGGTCTTGCATGTTTCTACAATCCCCACCTAAAATGTGACACAATCCCAAGCTCCAATTGGAACGCCACTTAGACCAAATCAGTAAATTCCACTTGGGTACAAAGCTCTGGATCCTTCTATTTCCAACACTACCTAGGTTACACCTGGAGTTTCTGGTCTTTTTGTTCCTCCTAGATATAATGTCGATGTTAGTTCTATACCTACACCTTTATTTGGAGGTGTTGGTCTTGGTGGCTCTAATCTAGTTGGAGGCATCAGTCATTCATTCACTTCTGGTTTCCAGATCCCTCCAGGAACTCAACCTCATGCTGGGGGGAAACCTCAATTTCAGATTCAACCTCAAATTGGGACACAACCTCAGCTTGGGGGGAAGCCTCATACTGGATTCCATAACCCATTGTATGGACATAATGCGACACAAAATCCTTGGCACTTTCCTTTTCTAGGAAATCCACTATTCTCTAGGGGACAACATCCTCAAGGAAAAAAACAACCTTATTTTTCGCATGGGACTAATGTGTATCATCCTCATGAAAAAAATATTTATGTCCCTTATAGGAAAACATATCACCCGACTTATAATCCTCAAAACCCATCAGGTTATCCTCCACTTTCACACGTTTCTCAACCATCATCGAATCCTTTTATCCTAGTCAACAACAACCATATGTAGGAGGACCTAATGGATACAATTAACCACCTAACCCATTTTATGACCCTACTGGTGTCCCCACGCCACACCAATATCACCCTTAAGTTAACCCACAACTACCATTTCTCGCTACTCTAGATCTCCTAGACTTTTCTCGATTGACCAATGATCCAATACTACATTATCCCTTTTGGCCAGTGATTCCCGATAAATTACCTTCCGATATTCAAAAATTTGATGGTAAACCTAGAGAATATCTAAATAACCATGTGATGACCTTACATTTATGGTGTTCATCAAACTCCTTAATGGATGATTATATACATTTTCATATTTTCCATCGAACGCTCATAGAATCAGCTGCCAAGTGGTATATTGAACTTCTACGTGGTTATTTCCAAGATTTCAACTCCCTTGCCATGTCCTTTCTCATGCATTTTCAACTACCCATTAGATATGAGGTGAGTACTGAACTCTTGACCTCCTTTCGTCAGACTAACTCTGTACATATCTCTGATCATATTCATGAGTGGATATGACGACGAAGGTTGATCAAAGAAATCATTCCTGATCAGTTATTGGAAGAATGGTTTACCAAATCACTTTTACACCTGATTTCTCGTGATGTATCCATGGGTGGAGTAGTCACAGAGGAAGAAGTCATTGCTCAGGCCCATCACTTACATTTTTTTTATTCACAATTTGGTACTTTGTATGAGTTGATCCGAAATGTTACTCGTGCCACTACCAATCCAGCTAAATCTTCATCCACGTCACATGCAGATGGATTTATCAGCTCTGTCAAAACCCAATATACGTTCCAGTCGACTGGAATGGAAAATAGATTTTCTTCAGCACCCACTCCCATTTCGACCTCACTCTCCTCCACCTCCCCACCAAACTCAAATCTATGAGGTGAATGCAGTTTAGTCTACCACTTCACAAGAATTCGGAGGTAATAAGAAGACAAAAAAAAAAACCCAAAAAGAATAATAACAATGAACAACCCAAAACTCAAACTCCAACACCTGCTACAGAAAAGAAACCACAGTGGAAACCAAAATTCCCATGTCTTATTTGTGGTGACAATCACTACACTCGAGACTGTCCACATCATGATGAAGTGGCAAAATTGTTTAAGGGGAATTCCCATCCCGTCGTGCTTACTCATCCTTTTCATCAGCATAAATCCATGGTTTCTCAAACCCCCTCTCAAGGGGGAAGTTCTAGCCACCCTCCTCATGATGAAGCCTCAAAAAGTGCCCATATTTATATGTTCAATGGGATTGATTTAACCTCTCACTCTACGACATATGACACACCAACTAAACCTGACAAAGAAAAGGTCAATAATGGTAATTTCTCGGATCCATCACCGTCCTCCATTAGTCCTCCATAGGTTATTCCTTCGTCTGGATCAATTCAAATAGAAAAACCCACGTTCAACTCTATATTACGCCCTCCCAAAATAACTATTTGTAAATCTACTGTTAATCCTAGTTCACGTGCCGCCCAAAACTACAACATTGTTGAAGATTTGGCTTAAGCACCGTGTGCTATGTCTACGTTGGAAGTTCTACAACACTTCCCAAGTCAGCGTAGAATGCTCTTGGATGCTATTGGCGCTTTTAATTTTGAGTCGTCCAACAATATTACATTTAACCTAGACAATTTTAAGTCTCGACTCTCTCACCAAATTGCTTTTCAAAATAATGTTGTTGTTCACAATCAAAAAATTCACCGTACTATCTTGGATGAGGGAGCCACTACTTGTGTCATGTCTTTAGCCTATTGGAAAGGCTTAAAATCACCCGCACTTAACAAATCCCCTACGATGTTACGTGCATTCGATGGGCAAGGTTTTCATCCTCGTGGACTCTTGTGGTTTTTAGTCGTTCAGTTGGGTGGAAAAACGGTCTTTGTTGATGTCGAGGTGGTTGATTCTCCCCTCGATTACAACTTATTGCTCGGAAGAAGTTGGTTTTATGATTTGATTTTCATCGCTTCATTGGTGTTTCTATGTGTACAATTCCCTCATTAAGGCAAAATTGTCACTATCGATCAACTAGATATATGTACACCCAATGCTCGCACTCCTGCTACCAACAATATTCCTTTCTTGGGAGATCACAATATCACGTATGAAAGTTTCAGTGTCGGTTTGTTAAAATATTCCACCCTTATGGGTACCTTCCCTGCACTACTTCCTCATACCACACATCATATTTCCATAATCAATATGATTTCGACTATGACTTATCAATCTTTGGAATCATATGATCCTTGGATTGTACCTATCCCTCTAGAATTCGATGCCCTAGGTGACACCATGCCACTTAGCCCATTTGAGGCTTCATACACTGTTATTAAATCCGCGTCTCCCTCCTCGGATGACCAACATCTATTGGCTCCTGACACCTTGTTAAGACCTAATATTGGCTCATTACCCCTTAATTGGGGCATATTACATTAGTAATGTTATTTTATTTATGTCGGCTTTATTCCATTAGTTGTAATTATACCTCCTAGTCTCCTATATATACCAAGGAGACATTTTCATTTGGAATCATCTTGTACTTGAACATTTATGTGGGGTGAAAGGAGGTTGCCCCCTCAAAGAGTCTTATTATCTTAAATTCTCTCTTTTTCAAGGCGTTGAGTACTTATTCTGAGGTTTTTCTATGCTATATTGATATTTGGTTCTTAACATATGGTATAAAAGATCAAGGTCTTGGGGTTTCGTTGTTGCATCTGAGACACCTTAGAAGTTTCACTATAACTTGTTTTATACAACATTTTAGAAGGAACATATTGGAAAATATTTAGTATATGGATCAAGGTACACTGGGTTAAAATTTCATCGTCTAGGGCCTTACACTTTCGGAGATACAACCTGTGCAATATAGGGTTCTGGAATCATCCTGAACTGAGCCATTGCAGAATTTTCGCTATAAAACGTTTTTTGTAATGTTTCAGACTTTGAACTCCAATGGATATTCATAGAAATTAGTAAGGAATATGTGGTAAAAATTTCATCTTATGGGTCATCTTACATTTGTAGATACACCCTATGGAAGATAGGGTATCTGACTAGTCCTATTGACTAGTCTCAAGAAGGTGTTCCAGGTAAAAAAATCATAATTTCTTCCTAGAGTATCCAAATTGAGTGAGACTGGTTTCATTGGATAGTGGACAGTTTACAGTATTTATGGTACCAGTTTCAAAATTTTATATCAAGTATTTTGTGTCGGTCATGCTATACAAGTGAGATCTCCTGGAAAGTCCAAAAATCAGCAAGTTGTGGGGAAGTTACTGTAAATTCCACTTGGCACATCCAATTTTGATCAGACCTATGGCATTGCAGAGAAGAAATATCAGAGAACGACAAAAAAAAAAATTTCATACCCAGAAGGGCCGAAACTTGGGAGATATAGCAGAAGAAATATTTTCTAGCAGAACCACCTCAAAATCAAGGTTCAAAAGTGATACTTGGCCAACATGCCACCCAAAAAGGGAACTTCTACACCAAAGAAGCCTCCAGACAATCCTACTTGGACTCTTGATGAAGGTGAATAAATGCGTAGGGACATAAATGATTTACAAAAGAAGACAGTAACAAAAGATGAACTACAAGAGATGATGGATTCAACATAAGCTAAGTTTGAGGAAGTAAATACTATGATGGACACTTTAAAAGGGGTGATCATAGAAGTATTGAAAAATTTTGTAACAGAGATGACACCAGAAAGTGAAAATGCATCCCATGAAATTCATGATGAGGACACAAGGAAGGTGAATCAATAATGGAGAAACTCTAACCTTGGGTTGAAGTCCAAACATGTTCCTAAGATCAATATGAGGACATTTGATGGCAAGGACCCTATCACATGGATACTTCAGATGGAGTAATTCTTTGATCTACATAATGTGCCACATACACAAAAGGTACGAATTGCTTCTTTATATTTAGAAACCAATCAATTTGTATGGCATAGATGGCTTTGTTCTCGCAAATCACTTTTCACTTGGACAATTTTCATGGAAGAAATGATAGCACACTATGAGGATATAAGGAGCAATACCTTCTTTAGTCAATTGATAAATCTCAAGGAAAATGGTTCACTTAGGGAGCGCATTGAGAACTTCCAAAGATTGAATATAAAGGTAACAAATATTCAATATGAGCACTTGATTGATGTATTCATAGGAACTTTAAGAGATAACATTCAACATGAGGTTTGCCTTTGGGAACCCAAATCATTGGGGAATGCATTTAGGGTGGCAAGAAATGTTGAAAGTAAAAATATGGCTATGGCTACTAGAAGGACCAATCATAACATCTATAGAGAGAATAATGCTCCTTCTTATAAAACACCTCAACCTACAAGGTCGACACCTCAAAAATTGGAGGAAATAAAAGAAAAAGGTTCATGCTTTAATTGTGACATCAAGTATAGTAAGGGACATAAGTGTGGTGAGAAGAAATTATTCTACATAGATTGTGAAGAGGAAGAAGAACAAGAACAAGAACCATCTCAAGATGAAAATGTAGAAGCAATTTTGTCTGAAGAGTAGACTCCCACGATATCGTGTAATGCATTGGCTAGAATCAGCACTCCTCAAACCCTCAAGATCGAAGGATATATCAAAAAGAAAAAGGTAATAGTCCTAATTGATTCTGGCAGTACTCATAATTTAATTCACTATAAATTAGCCAAATCTCTCAATTGCTTTGTATATCCAGCACCAGAGTTTCAAGTAATGATTGCAGATGGAGGAACTATCAATTGCTCAGGAAAATGAAATAAGATCAATCTTACTATGGGGGAATATGTAATGAATAGTCCAATGATTGCTATACCC
>ML780382.1:537515-550840 GCA_009831015.1 Picea engelmannii
TATTCAAGAAAGATAGCTCATGGCATATGTGTCCATATTATAGAGAGCTCAACAAGATCACTATTAAAGATAAGTTTCCCATTCCTGTCATTGATGAATTGTTAGATGAACTACATGGAGCAATCTATTTCACAAAATTGGATGTTTGTTCAGGGTATCATCAGATTCGAATGAAGGAAGAAGATATAAAAAAAAAGCATTGCAAACTCATGAAGGCCATTATGAATTTTTGGTCATGCCTTTTGGCCTTACAAATACACCGTCCACATTCCAAGGGTTGATGAATTCCATTTTCAAGACCTTCCTTTGAAAATTTGTGTTAGTATTTTTTGATGATATACTAATCTATAACAAGTCTTGGGAGGATCATGTGCAACAAGTTGATTAGGTACTACAACTACTAAAGGAGAAACAACTATATGCCAAACCATCCAAATGTTTCTTTGGAGTGAAGGAGGTAGAGTATTTGGGTCATATTCTATCTCATGAAGGTGTCAAGGTAGAACCTAAAAGGATTAAGGCCATGATGGACTATACGATTCCAAAAACATTGAAGAATCTTAGAGGATTTTTGGGTTCATAGGTTACTACTGCAAGTTTGTTCAACACTATGGAAGAACAACAACACCTTTAATGACACTAACAAAGAAGGATACATTTTCATGGACTCCAGAGGAAACTAAATCTTTTGAACAACTTAAAGAGGTGATGTGCAAAGCTCTTGTCTTGACCACTCCAGACTTCACAAAAACCTTTATTGTGGAATGTGATGCCTCGGGAAATGGAATTGGTGTTGTCCTAATGCAATAAGGAAGGCCCCTAGATTTTGAAAGTCAACCACTCAAGGGAAAGGACTTACACAAACCCATTTATGAGAAGGAAATGATGGCAATACTACATGCATTGAAGAAATGGTGTCCTTACCTAATAGGTAGGAACTTCAAGGTCAAAACAAATCATGATAGTCTTAAATACTTCTTGGAACAAAGACTATATTCAAAAGAACAACACAAATGGGTAACCAAGATATTGGGTTATGATTTTGAAATCGTCTATAAAAAGGGGAAGAAAAATGTTGTGGCAGATGCACTCTCAAGAAAGTATGAAGATGTTGAGGCCCTTCTCTGTGCTATCTCGATCATCCAACCCGATTGTATAATAGAAGAAAGAGATGAATGGAGGAATGAAAAAAAAGTGTGGACTCTCATTCAAAGGTTGCAACAGGATTCCAGTGCATCAGATACATTTACATGGAAAAATGATTCACTATGGTACAAATATCACTTATATTTATGTAAGAACTCCCAACTCAAACAAAAGGTACTATTAGAATTGCACACCTCTCCAGTAGGACGACACTCAGGATTTTTGAAAACCTACCATAGAGTCAAGAAGGATATTTTTTGGGATGGCATTAAAACTGATGTTCAAAGGTTTATGGCAGAATGTTTGGTTTTCCAACAAAATAAGGTGGAAACAATTAAGACCCCGGGTCTTTTACAACCATTAGCCATCCCAAGTCAGCGTTGGGAGGAGCTTTCCATGGATTTCATCATAGGTTTACCGAACTCTGAAGGAAAGAGTGTCATCATGGTGATTATTGATATACTCACCAAGTACGCACACTTTTGTGCAGTCTCTCATCCCTTCAAATCTAGTACAGTTTCCACCGCATTCATGGAGACAGTTCAAAAGCTACATGACAACCCAAAGATTATTGTAAGTGATAGAGATCCCATCTTCACTGGACATTTTTGGACAAAATTATTTTCTTTTTTGGGTACTCAATTGGCTCATAGTTCATCCTATCATCCTTAATCTGATGGACAAAGCAAGATAGTGAACAAATGTCTAGAAGGCTACCTTCGTTGCTTGGTCTTTGATAAACAAACAAAATGGTTCAAATGGTTACCCTTGGCAGAATGGTGGTATAACACTTCCTTTCATACTGCAACAAAAATGACACCATTTATGGAACTCTATGGATACCACCCTCCTTCCATCACTTCTTCTCTAAAAGAAAAATCTAAGGTTCAAGCAGTGGAAGATCACATCAAGCATCAACAACAAGTTCTCCAAATCGTAAAGGACAACCTGACCATGGCACGAAATCGCATGAAACAACAAGTAGATCAACATCGTAGTGAAAGAAGTTTTGAAGTAGGGGATTGGGTGTTTTTAAGACTACAACCATACAAACAGATGTCCCTCAAGAAAGCCAAGAAGGATAATAAATTATCACAAAAGTACTATGGACCTTATAATGTGTTTCAAAAGATTGGTACTATGGCATACAAATTTGAGTTGCCTGCATATTCACGAGTACACCCAGTTTTCCATGTTTCATGCTTAAAGAAGGTTATAGGTGACAAGATCCCAGTTCAAACGATATTTCCAGAACTTGATGAGGAAGGAAAAATCATATTGGATGTTGAAGCCATCATTGACACAAGAGTTCACTAGCTGAGGAATAGATCCATTTCAGAGTATCTTATTAAATGGAGGAAACTACCGGCTGAAGATTCCATTTGGGAATATGAGTCTTTTATACAGAAGCATCTAGAGTTACTCAAGCATTGCAGACAACACTTGTCTCAAGGGGAGGGGAATGTTAAGCCCTAATATTGCCTCATTACCCCTTAATTGGGCCATATTACATTAGTAATTTTATTTTATTTATGTCGGATTTATTCCATTAGTTGTAATTATACCTCCTAGTCTCCTATATATACCAAGGAAACATTTTCATTTGGAATCATCTTGTACTTGAACATTTATGTGGGGTAAAAGGAGGTTGCCCCCTCGAAGAGGCTTATTATCTTAAATTCTCTCTTTTTCAAGGCGTTGAGTACTTATTTTGAGGTTTTTCTATGCTATATTGATATTTGGTTCTTAACACACCTACTCGATGCTATCTTGGTTGAACCCCTTGTCTTTTGTTTTCGACTACATTTCCCAAATTTTTCCTTTCGATGAATCTATTATGGAAATTCTTAGCATTGACGAAATACCTTGGGATGATAACCACCATCGATCTTCTTTTCTTCCACCTCTCAAAGAAATCCTGGAAGATATACAATCTATATTCCCCCCCTTGATGTTTTTTATTCTCCACAATCCCCTATACTTACCCAAGATACTATTTCTAAGGGGAATTCAGGCAACATTTCTTCCATGGTCATTATTGATATTTCGATCAAAGAGGGTATCGTGGAAAATATTAATCTCGGTGCTAATTGTTTGCCCGAGGAGGTGTTTTATTATACCACCTTATTAAAATAATTTTGCGATGTCTTTTCTTGGAGCTATGAGGAAATTCCAGGGATCGACCCATCGATCGTTGTGCATGAAATTAAAAATCACCCAGGTGTTAAACCCGTTCAACAAAAACTTCACCTAGTTCATCCCAAGAAAACAGCGACTATAAAAGTAGAAGGTGAGAAACTATTGAAATCTGGCTTCATCTATCCTATCCCCTTGACATAATGGGTTTCTAACATTTTTCTGGTCGCTAAGAAGAAAGGGACCATTCATGTCTGCGTTGATTATATAGATCTCAATAAATCTTGTCCGAAAGACAATTACCCTACGCCCTTCATTGACTAGATCATTGATAATTGTGTTGGTAGCGTGATTTTATCTTTCATGGATGGATTCTCAGGGTACAACCAGATTGACATTTTACCTATTGATCAACATAAAAAATACTTCATCTACCTGTGGGGAACTTTCACCTATCAGAAACTACCATTTGGTCTCAAAAACGTTGGTGCTACATTCCAGCGGGCCATGTATGCTTTCCACGATATCAAACATATTAGGGAACCTTACCTCGACGATTTACCTACCCATTCATCCAGTCGATCAAACCATATTGGTCATCTACGAGCTATTTTTCTTTGATGTTGGTTATACCGTATTCGTTTGAACCCGCACAAGTGCATATTTGTTGTCGAATCAGTTCGACTCCTCAGTTTCGTTGTCTCCAAAGATGGGATTCGGGTGGATCCCTTAAATATTAAAGCTATTCTTACTTTACCTCCACCTAATAACTTAACCCAACTCCAAAGTTTGAAGGGGAAATAAAACTTTCTTCACCTTTTTATATGTAATTACGTTGATATTACCAAAGGATTTATGTGATTATTGCATAAAGACATGCCTTTCATCTAGGATGACACTGCTCAATGATATTTTGATTCTCTTAAGCATGCATTGACCAATGCACCTCTATTGCATCCTCCAAATTATACAAAGGACTATATCCTTTACTTAGCATCCTCTACTTCAGCTATTTCTATGGTGTTAGTTCAAGAAGACCCCAATGGTGAAGAACATGTGATATACTATCTGAGAAAAAGTCTATCCAGTCCCAAGCTCCGATATTCACATGTTGAAAAGTTGGCTCTGGCACCCGTCATTATTGTGCATATATTTTTCCATTACATCTTGCTACACACCACCATAGTTATCGCGGACTCAAACCCCATGTATCATATTCTGACATGTCAAGTCCTTGGGAGAAAATATTCCAAATGGATGATCATCCTTCAAGAATTTGATCTTGAATTTGCTAAGTCCAAGCCAAAAACTCCTTGGTGTTTTTGAAACTTATCTGTGACCTTCACCATGCCGATGAAGATACTAAGCCTAGAGATTCTCTCCCTGATGAAACTATGTTCCTCATCAACACATCTGATCCCTGGTATGGAGATATCCTTCTCTATCTCTAGACCCAATGTTTTCAGCCTGATATCTCTTGTGAAGAATGTCATCGTATTCGTCACCATTCTCGACACTACTTAATCATCGATGACACTTTGTATCATTGTGGTATTGATATTATCCTATGATTATGTTTGACTCATGAAGAGGTTGAACATTTCTTTAATGACTGTCACCTTGGAGCATGTGGTGGTCACCTTTCTGGGATGGTTACAACTCAGAAAATTTTACGTCTCGGCTACTTTTGGCCCTCTATTTTCAAAGATTGTATTGAGGCCATCAAACAATTCCCACCCTACCACGTTTTTCATAAAAAGGCACACACCCACCCTGCTCCATTGCATCCCATTATTTCCATTGGTCCCTTTGTCAAATGGGGCACTGATTTCATGTAGTGTAAGCCTACCTCAGCCGGGGGGAACGGTTATATCATCATCGTCATCGATTACTTCACAAAATGGGCTAAGGATATGCCTACCTTTATGAAGGATGGTTGTACTGCAACTCTTTCTTATTCAACCACATCATCACTCGCTTTAGTGTTCCACAAGATATTGTCATTGATAATGGTTCACACTTTCAAAACTAGATGATGAGTGAGTTGCATGCCATGTTGGGTTTTCTCCATGAGAACTCATCCCCGTACTATCCTCAAGAAAATGGAAAAGTTGAAGATATCAACAAGGTCCTTAAAACCATGATTCAACATATGGTAGGGGAAAACAAGAAATCTTGGCATCTACAACTTTTCTTTGCTCTTTGGGATTACCATACCTCAGTGAAAACTGTTATTGGATTCACTCCTTTTCAGTTAGTATATGTAATAGAAGTTGTATTACCAATCAAGTGTGAAATTCCCTCGTTGAAAATCAAAGTAGAAATATTTCCCCATACTTCTGTTGAAGAAGAATGTCTCCTACATCTGACTAGGTTGGATGCAATGCGTCGCGATGTCTCTCTCGTTAAGGAGACCCATCAAAAGAGGATAAATAATCAATATGACAAATTCATCCGCCCTTGTACATTTGTAGAAGGACACCTAGTCCTCGTTTATGACCAGGCTCATGATAAATTAGGGACACGCATGTTAGAACCTCTTTGGCATGGTCCTTACACTGTGAAACGTGTTTTACATAGAGGAACCTATGAGCTAGTTGACTACAATAGAATCTCCCTGGGTGAGCCCCAAAATAGGCTTTACCTTAAGAAGTATTATGCATAGAACATCTAGCATGCGTGCTTTGTACACTATTTTATTTTTAGTTTGGTGTGTCTTTTTCTCTTGTGTGCACGAGTTTTTCCTTAGCCGCTTATGCTTTGTCTTGTGTTTGCGTGCATAGATGACATTTTCCTTTCATATCTTTGTTGGGTTTGTGGATGGCACTAGTTGACACACCTAGAACATTGCTTCTTCATATTGGGTCATTTACCACTTTGATGAGTTGGTGAGTTCATGAGGTATTTTCTTAGGATAAGAAACTAATAACATGGCATAATATCATGTTGTCATCAGACTTTTAACCGAAGCCTCTTCCCTAGGTATCTCTCGTATGATCATCAACCTAGACTCTCAACTCGTGGTCTCTCAACTTAATCGAATCTATTCCATTCATAATCCTATCCTATTACGTCTCCATCTACGATTTCTTCATCTTGAAAGAATGTTTGATTTTATCGAATACAGACACATACCAAGAGATCTCAATACAACTTTGGATTCGTTAGCCAATTATATCATGGATCGGTATCTCTCACATAGATGATGTTTCATAAAAAAAAAAAAAAATCATATAATTTACATCACATGTAAATTAAACGCATCACATAAACACATAATTATTTTAAAAACATCATTTGGCACTGCAAAAAATCGGATATGTATATATATATATATATTGTGTGATAGAAAATGTTTGGTTACATAAAAAAATTACATAGAAGGGCAAAATTTTGGGTCCTCACACCCATAACATTGTCATACAGAATATAAAAATCATCAAGAAGATTCTAATCTTCCTGCATCAAATTGTGCTCTGAGTAGCACACTACTGTGAAGGATACTCATCTCAGTAAGGAGTGTATCCTCTCAGGCACTCCCACAGTGTGTCTCTATAGATGTAAGGGCACATCCCACCTCCTAAGAGGAGGGACACCCATAATGTGACCTTGGAGGTTTATTTCGACCTCCTGGAGACCCCCTACAGCTACCTCATGATCTACTACTATCTGAGCATCCCCGCGACGCCCCAATGTCGGTATCTCATTCGGACATGCTGATCCCCTATCTTCACGATGAAATGATACACCTTTTAAAAACTCTTCTACATACCCAAAAAAAAATAGAAATTTTAAAATTAAAAACACTTGACAAGATTGTTTTGGTTTCTCACTTGAAGCGTCCCATTCCACCCCATATGGAACAACAAGGTCCATGCTCCCCTGGAAATCCAGTCTGGTGTATGGGAAGTCCTCTATGACGATCAGTTGGCATCTTATCCAAGCAAAGAAGTCACGTATAAATATGAACTCTAACTTTGTTCCTAGCCTCGGAGATAGACTCATCCAACGTTTCATACATGGTTCACCCACCGGTCGTAGTGCTAATGCAATCTGTGGTTGCATATGAAGAATGCATTCTAGGAAGAACGAAACCAGAACGAACCATAAATGAACTGCTTCCACTGCCCCATCCTACAACTCAAAATCTGTTATTTCACATTTTGAAGGAATCCTGCACTCCAGTTAAATAGAGTTGGCTCCAGACACTGTAAAGCATAATCCACCCGTGATCTCGAAACCAAGTGTGAGTTGTTACTCCCTTATAAAATCGTGATGGAAAATAAAATATATTGAAGAGTTAGATCTCTGACATCTCTTATCGCAATCCTACCTCCCACCAATCTCGATCCTGGGACACAATGCTTTTCCAGGTACTCTTCTACAGGTATAGGGGCCCCTCTCTTTGGGAGGTCGGTCAGGAAATACACATCCTCCAACTCAATGGTAGGTATTTTTGCCCCAATTTGGAACCCTTGTTCTGCAGTGTTCCACAACTTGATCATGTACTTGAGAAGGAGGACTTCCTTGTTCACCTTTTTCATCTTAAAAAACTTGAGGAGACCGCAATTTTTCAATGGAGCCCTTGATCAGGGGTTTTGCAAAGAAACCACATAATTGAGCTCATGGTCTCTTTATTTCCACTCGATCATTATTTTTTCCCAAATATAACCTACAATCATCATCAACAAAAGATCATTAGTCATGTTGCATTGACAAAATTTGGGCCAAATCAAACTTAAAAATCATTTTTTCTTTGTTTATGATGTTAGCACTCCCTTTAGTCTCTCATCATAGCACCAACACTCTTACAAAGGGCTCACCAGAGTGTTATAATTTTACATAATGTTGCCCCTAGCATTTTAGAGGAGCACCAAGATTTTGGCACTTTTTTGGTGTTTTTCGGCAGCGCCCCCTTTACTCCTTGAACAGAGCACTAGTGCATGCCCACTAGCCTTAGAGGAGCATTGGAAAATCGGGTATCACTCCCCCTATCCTTTTAGGGGAGCGTCAATCCTTTTTCAACTCTTGGAACCTCGCAGGGCATCATTTTTAAAGAAAAATAATTACCTAAAAATAAAATGTAAACCATGCAAAATGTTTGGAAGAAGCAGAAGACCAACTTGATTCAGATGGGGAAGGAAATGGATGACCGTAGCTCTGGCACTGATGAGTCCAAGAATCACCATCCAAATCTCAATTTCTCCACTACTAAAAGTCTTGGCACAAATGAATTGGTAAAAGAAATTTTTACCCCATATTACTATTATAAAATTTCATTTTTTACAAAAACATAGTTAGTTTGGGTTTTGAGAAACATTTTGGAGGCATTATTAATGCCCTAGTGTGTAGTTTTATCATTATTTGCAGGTTTCAAAGCATTTTTGTTCTTTTTTTATCTTGTCGCATTAACGCGCATGATCTTCGTTCATTCTCATTCTAAAAAAAACATGAGAACACACCGAGTAACCTTTTATCTCTTTTCAGACTCACATGGAGACACAAAAAAGGAACTCCCTGGAGTAGTATTTAAGCTCTTTTTAGAATCTCTAAACATGAAATGATTGTCGATTGATCTTGCTTCCTTTCCCACTCATTAAAAGGTTTGAAAGGGTGTCTTTTGAGTGATAATTTATCTCTTTTTCGGCCTCATGAGACTAACATTACGAAAATTGACAACATTGGAGTCGTCTTTAAGTTCTTTTCGGACTCTCTAAACATGAAAAACCATTGATGTTACCTTCTCTAGACTCATTAAACAAACATACATTGAAGGGCCCATATGGGATCAAACCCTTACTTATTCCAGTTCGTTAAACAAAGGAAGAGGGACTTACTAAAGGTGAGTTATATCGAGCCATGTGTTACCCTCCTCGAGCTCGTTAAATGAAAAAAAGGTACTCATCTATCTGGATGGAAAGGAAATTTGAAGGAAGCAAGACAAGCAATTTTTAAAAACATCACCAATCACTCTTACAGTCTCCCTTGAACACGACACTTTGACTTTGCACACATTTCAATCCGTTGAACCTCTGCACTAAACCAATCCTCTAAGTTTCCTTACTCCTTTGGGTCACCTGAAAAAAGTCACAGTATCCACTGCATCATCATGTTTTAGTCCATGTCATGTTTCTATTGTTGTGCCTCAATGTTCAAGGGAAGTATCTACCTCGAGAGTCAACCATCACAAATTTCCTGTTTCAATACCCGTGTTAGTCCATGTTCATTTGATCCACCAATTTACATCTCTGTGTCAGTTTCATGTTGTTGATGGGGGATACATCAAGACCCTTCTTCGATGAGTCTGTTCCTATCTAATTCAACACATTATTCAGTAACTATAATTATAAACCAGTTAGTACCTTGGGACTTGCATGCCTCAATGGCAGGCCTCCTCGCTTCCGACAGTGGGTTTACATCATTGACCTCTGATTGGATGATTCCACGTATGTTCGATTTCAGCTCATCTATTTGCATTCGTTGGAATGTAATAGGGTACCGTGGGAATCATTTACATCAATGGTGATTTCCCTCACACTTGTTAATGGTTTACCTCATTGACCGGTAATCAAGTGGTTTCTGCCATGTTCAACATTAGGACATCTATTCACATGTTTAGACTCGTACTGCATCAATATTGGTAAGAAGACCCTGGGTTGAGTAATCACTCTGATATATATGTTTCCCAGGTTGCGACAAATTTTCTCTTGAACATTGACATATATACTGTCACATAGATCCACTTTGTATTGATCTGTGTCTATGTCTCGTCATATCGTAGACCCACTGTGTATTTTTTGTGGCTATGATCAGTTCATGTCATGGAAGTATAGATCCACATTGTATCTTCAGTAGCTATACCTTTTTGTCAATATAATTATGGATCTGTAGTGTATCTTATGGCGGCCATACCTTGAAATTCTTTATCACTCAAGCATACGTATGCCTTCCTTGGGTTTGAAACATATCATAACATTTGTATGATGGTTGCATGCAACTTCTACCAGGTTCTCTGAGTCCATACCCTTTCTCGAAAAAGTCTACAAAGTACTTCAGCCATCAATTTCTATCTTATAACTTCTCACTTTGGGGGGCAATCTGTTACACATCAAAATTACTCACCTCAATGATGACCCATTGTCATCATTACAAGTGTCGCAAATGTCACATTTTCTCCAAAAATGTCGCAAGTGTCACAAATATCATATTGTCATCTTTCTTGTGTTGTATCCCGAAGGACATGACAGGGACACTTGAGACATCTTCAGACACTGGTTAAAAGAAGGAAATGTCATTTGACAAAGAGTACAAATCCTTTTGCCTTGAGAAAACCACTTAAAAATCACTTTTGAAGGGAATCACTCCCCTACCCATTAATAGGGAGTGTTATTTCTCCTTTCCCTCCTTTGGGAGAGCGTTGCAAGCCTCTGTGTTCCATTCTGGGGGAGCGTTGGGATGTTTGAGGAAATCTTGGGATCTTGAGAAAAATCAGGGAAAAATCCCCCTCATCTCTAGATTTAGTTTGATTCGAATTTGAGGTCAAGGCTCGATCATAGGGAGGATCCACAACTGATGGAGAAATATCCTCAACCCATCCCAAGAATCTCTAAAGTGGTTAGTCCTCTCCAAGCCTATATAAGGAGGCCTCCTCATGGTGAATGGTGTATAATGTCTAAGGTCCCTTGAGGCTGCCATCTAAGGTATGTCTGTGACCTTAGTATGGTTGTATTGTTTTTCTATTGTAGGAAAACAAAGATTCATCCCACTTTATTCTCAATGTTTTACAGGTTAAGTGCTCTTTTAAGGTGCCCTTGCAATTGTTTTCTTATCTCAATGTTAGCACATGCAATACAACTTAAAACACATAACATTACCTCTAGATATTGAACTTTAAAATGTTGATATACTCTTCTAAACATGCATAAATTTGACACAGGTATTTTCGGTCAACATTACCCTAGATAAAACCCCCTCAGGGAAAACCAGTTTGGGATATATGTCTATATAATGATGATCAAAGAAAGAGATACAAAAAGTAATGAAATACAATGGATCATGTATACATAACAATCTCCTCATG
Source organism: Picea engelmannii (assembly GCA_009831015.1). Classification (NCBI taxonomy): domain Eukaryota; kingdom Viridiplantae; phylum Streptophyta; class Pinopsida; order Pinales; family Pinaceae; genus Picea; species Picea engelmannii. Next base: position 548,878 of record ML780382.1, read on the forward strand.
AGCCTTGCCACAATAACTAGAGAAAGAAGTGCTCAAACTGTGGTGCGCCCTCTCACTTTGTTTCCCTCTGCACTGAAATGAAGCACCCTAGCTTATCTGTGACCCAATGAAAAAATCCCTCCACATGAATGTCCTCTCCCGTGCTTCCTCTCCACTGAAACTATCAGAGCTTGAATCCTCCAAGAAGATATGCTACCAGGTAGCTGTCAGTCCTCTCAACATGTGTGCCCTCCTCCTAGAAGAAATGATCACCATAAATAAACTGAGCCATAATATGAATGTCTCTCTCCACAAAAACAAGCGCCCAATCTCTCCTCTCCCTATGCATTAGACCTCATCTCAATATGACATGTCCTCCACCTCTAATGACAAAATGAAGGATAATAAATGCACCTTCCTCTCTCAGATACGCCCCTCCTCCATGTAATATGCTCCCTCTCAAGAATGAAGGCTAAGAGTCCATGGAAATACTCTCCATGCAAGATCCAAGCAACCAAGATACTCTCCTCAAGCTCTCAAGGGTTTTTCTCAAACCCTCATGAAGTGCGCCCTCCTTCTCCTCAAGAAATGTGCCCCTCTTCTCTTCTCCAAAACTCACAAGTGAAGAATGAGTCTCCAAAATGGTTGTACCCTCTCTTTAGCCTCCTCATTCCAACCCTAAAAGATCAATGGCCTAGATTAGATATAGCCAATTCTAATCAATGGGTGGCATCAACTCCAAAAATCTCACTAAGGAAACCTGCTTTCCTTAGTTGCTTTATGTCTATTAATTCACCCACATTGTGAATTAATTGTCACTTTATGACTTAAGTGACATATTTGACTTTTGACTTAAATATCCTAAGTTAAAGTGAAATTAAAATCATAAAGTAAATTACAAGGGTAATAGTCTTCCCCTTTTGTGCTTAGAGACTCATAAGCACATGGGGACCACTTTCCAAGGTACCCAAATCTCAACACTCCCTCTTGCCGAGGAAAGTGCTCGTCACCACCAATATCATCCCTGCAGTGGACATGGTTGCCTCTTGGGATATGCTCGGTGAGTATGGGTGTACCCTGATCTCTGAAAGTGGACTTTTTCACAGATCTACTCAATATATATGATCTATAAATGGCACTGACTCTCCATCTATCCAAGAACACCTAGATATTGATCATCATACCAATATCTCCACCTTGGTCTACCACCAAGGATTTCATCCTACTCCTGGACTCTCACCAAGATTCTCTACTCTTGGCATCTCACCAAGAGTCTCCCTCTCTTGGTCTCTCACCAAGAGTCATGAACTTGGCTTCTTGCCAAGTCACTTCCACCTGAAGTGGATCTAGAACCTGATCTGCCCATCTCATAAGCCATGTTAGTCTCAAGCCTCTATGGTTCCCTACTACTCCTCCTCTTCATCCTCTAATGCACTGAAGTTGTAGCACCAACTCTCTATCTAGTCGACTGGTCTGAAACTGTAGCTATACTAGGTGGACCAGTCACCCACTCTAAAGTTGTCCAGGGACACTTAGTATCATATCCCTCTGAATTATTGATGTTCTTCAATCGGTCCTCATCAACTTGGTCTCCCCATATAGTGATGGATGGTGTAATAGCAGAAAAGGTAGTCACAAATTCACACTCTCTGAGAAACTGATCATTGAACTCTATCTCCTCTATTGTCACTCCTAACACATCCTACAACTTCTTATTCTTCTTGGGACACTATCCTGCATAGTGACCCATCTCTCCACAAGAAAATCATATCACTATGCTCATGTCTCTCCTCTTCCCATTGTTGTTGCTTCTCTCTCATCCCTGTGGTGGGTCCCCAAACTTGGTGTTTGCACCCAATTCGTCACTAGGTGAGCAAATTAAGAGTGCTTACATGCCCAGTTGGGCTCTGCTAGGCATGACAGCTGTAAGGTAAAAGGTTAGAAAGAAAAACAACAAAGCTATTAACAAGAATTAAACTAAAAC
>ML780382.1:575641-604896 GCA_009831015.1 Picea engelmannii
CACTCAAGAGAGGGGTGAATAGCTCTATGAAATGCAGCTTGTAATGTTTATTGCCAAAGAATGGGTCCTTAGCAATCTCAGCAGCATAACAGTATGAAGAATTCCTTGAGAAAATGGTGGTCATTCATGGATTTTTATAGCCACTCATTGGGTTATTATGTAACCTCCTTAGAATGTGAAAAGGGGCTCTTTAGGGCACAATTAGGTCTTTGACCAGCCCACCATGAGAATTGAGCTCGGATTTGGTGTCAAATCGACTTGGGAGCTGATCCATTAGTGGTTGGGAGGCCGACCAATTTCAATAAATGTGCCATTTAGCAGGTGCGCGGGTTTTTTGCCCAACAGCCACGCCTTGTGCACATATGCGCGCTTTGTACGATGTTATTACGCACATATGCGCGCGCTCCCAGGTGATGTAAAGCGCCCTTCAAATTTTTGGTCATTTGGTATAGTTTTTGACCCTTTTTGCGATGTTGTGGCATTAATCCTATGCCATGAATGACTCCAGTCCTGTTTTGATGATGTGGAGTCCTTGTCGCCACGTGCGGATGAAATTTCAGTGATAACACTTGGGACCCTGCCGACCTGCACGACCAATCTTCTTCTTTCCCTTTGTCTAAAGAGAAAGGTCCTCAACACCCTGAACTATCTATTGTTGTTGTTGTTGTTGTCCAGAAGCCTCAGCTGCAAGCCTATTCTCTTCCTGGACGAAGTCTTCCCACATCCTCTCCCATGTAAGCATAAACTCCCTGGAAAAAATGCCCTATACAAATGGACCCCACGGTTTGGTGAAGCTATTCATAGCTTGCATCACCAAAGAGTTAGGGTCAACAAACTCATCGAAATATCCAAGCTCATCTCTGATCTGAGTGTATCTTCCAAGGAATGAAGTAACCATCTCATCCTCGAGCATGTGAATGCCCCTGAGTCGATCATGAAGAACCATATTTTGGTTCTCATTAGAGATCTTGTACAAATTGCACATAGATGAACAAATCTCATATGCACAAGTCTTACCAATCAACTGGGGAATAATGTGATCTCTCACAGCATCACAAATTATCCTCTTTGCCTTATTGTTCCTCCTCCTTAACTCTGCAACCAAGGTGGGTGCAGTTATAGGAATGGGAGGAACAACTACCTCGACTATGTCCCATAGTTCGAGGTCCTCTAAGACAAAGACCATCCTTGCCTTCCAATGTGACCAATTGCTAGCCATGACTAGCCTTTCCTAGACACAAATCTGAGATACTGACATGTCTTCCAACTGTGCTCACTCTGATGCTCCCAATGCAAAGGAACGCTTCCTCACTCCTGTCAACATAGGTGTGAAAAGAGGCAAAATAATCCATGACCTCACTCCTAGTCAGTGGGTGTCAAAAGAGGTCATCTCTACAGCCTCAATCCTGTCCACGCAGGTATGAAAAGAGGTTGTCCACAAGTGTCAAAAATCATCCCAACAAATCCGCCCACAACTGTCCACAAACACTGTAAACTAGTTGTCCAAAATCTGCCCTGAGTTGTGCAACTGACAATCAATGAGAGGTACCTTCATATCTGAATTTTACCCACTATTTTGGACTGTAAACTTGCTGTCCAAAACAACCAACAAATCTGATATAAAACTTCTCCAAACTACCCACAAAAGTGCTCCAAAATCAGCAAGTCTAAGCCACCTTTGGCTCTGATACCATGTAGAATTTATGAGGTCCTATGAGGCTTCCATATAAGGTCTGTCCTTGACCTTAGTGTGGCTCTAAGTTTCAATTGTATGGATGTCTTCTTTTGCTGTTTTAGGACAGAAAAAAGTCATCCCACTTTCTGCTCAATGTTTTACAGGTTAAGTGCTCTTTTAAGGTGCCCTTGCAAGTGTTTTCTTATCTCAATGTTAGCACATGCAATATAACTTAAAACACATAACACTACCTCTATATATTGAACTTTAAAATGTTGATTAACACATAACTTTAAGTTCTCTTTTAAGGTGCCCTTGCAAGTGTTTTCTTATCTCAATGTTAACACATGCAATATAACTTAAAACACATAACACTACCTCTATATATTGAACTTTAAAATGTTGATCTACACTTCTAAACATACATAAATTTGACACAGGTATTTTTGGTCAACATGACCCTGGATAAACCCCCCCCCACGGGGGAAAACCAGTTTGGGATATATGTTTATATAATGATGATCAAAGCAAGAGATACAACAAGTAATGAAATACAATGGAAGATGTATACATAGAAAGCTCCTCACGAGCCTTGCCACAAGAACCAGAGAAAGAAGTGCCCAATCTGTGGTACGCCCTCTCCCTTTGTTTCCCTTTGCACTGAACTAAAGTGCCCTAGCTCATCTGTGACCTAATGAATAAATCCCCCCACAAGAATGTCCTCTCCTTTGCTTCCTCTCCACTGAAACTGTCAGATCTTGAATCCTCCAAGAAGATATGCTACTAGGTATCTTGCAGTCCTCTCAACATGTGTGCCCTCCTCCTAGCAGAAATGATCACCATAAATAAATTGAGCCATAATTTTAATATCTCTCTCCACATAAACAAGCACCCAATCTCTCCTCTCCCTATTCATCAGACCTCATCTAAATCTGACATTTCCTCCACCTCTAATGAGAAAATGAAGGATAATAAATGTGCCCTCCTCTCTCAGATGTGCCCCTCCTCCATGTAATATGCTCCATCTCAAGAATGAAGGCTAAGATTCCATGGAAATACTCTCCATGCAAGATCCAAGAAACCAAGAGCCTCTCCTCAAGCTCTCAAGGTTTTTGATCAAACCCTCATGAAGTGCACCCTCCTTCTCCTCAAGAAATATGCCCCTCTTCTCTTCTCCAAAACTCACAAGTGAAGAATGAGTCTCCAAAATACCTTTACTCTCTCTTTAGCCTCCTCATGCCAACCATAAAATATCAATGGCCTAGATTAGATCTAGCCAAGTGTAATCAATGGGTGAGATCAACTCCAAAAATCGCATTGAGGAAACCCACTTTCCTTAGTTGCTTTATGTCTATTAATTCACCCACATTGTGAATTAATTGTCACTTTATGACTTAAGTGATATATTTGACTTTTGACTTAAATCTCCTAAGTCAAAGTGAAATTAGAATCATAAAGTAAAGTACAAGGGTAATAGTCTTCCCCCTTTGTGCTTAGAGACTCATAAGCACATGGGGACCACTTTCCAAGGTACCCAAATCTCAACAAATGGGAGAGACATTGAAGGTATCAAACTTATGAACTCATAAGGAAGATAATCAATGAAGCATAGTCATTTTGTTTGTGGATCATTTGAGCAAAGGCTTTCGACAAAGAGATCTTGGTGAAGTTTTTTCATCTTCATCTACAGTTGTAAGCACTTTTCTTTGTTTGCATTAATATACATGTGATTGGCCTGTTTCCTTTAAGATGATGTTTATTTATATGAAGTTGTCCTTAATGGATAGATCTAGTTTCAAGCTAATCGTAGGATAATAGGAAGCATGTTTTGTCTTTGATTGGAATGAAGGAATTGTTGAAGATCTTGGGGATCAGATCTCAACTCTGATTGGGCGAGGAAAAACATCATAAAAAAGGTGCATCTTCTTCCTCTTATCTATACATTAGTTTAGCTAGGTTTAAAGGGATGTCACTGATCAACTTTAGCACCTTTGTGTCTTGGTCATAGGATTCTAGAGCCTAATAGGGGATTCACTTGTCCAAAGGGGGATTTCCCTGTAACATAAATTTCCCTGGAGTCACCAATTTATGTTACAGGGAAATCCCCTTGTGGATAGGTGAATCCCCTCTTGGGCTCTAGAATCCTAATACGAAGACAAAAAGGTGCTAACAATGATCACTAACATCCCTTTAAACCTAGATAAACTAATGTATATATAAGACGAAGAAGATGCACCTCTTTTATGACGTTTTTCCTCGCCCAGTCTGAGTTGAGCTCTGATCCCCAAGATCTTCACGAAGTCCTGCAATCCAATCAAAGACAAAAAATGCTTCCTATTCTACTATGATTATCTCGAAAATAGATCTATCCATTAAATAAAAGTTCATGTAAATAAACACAATCTTAAAGGAAATAGGCCAAGAACATGTATATTAATGAAAACAAATCAAAGTGCTTACAACTGTAGATGCATATGCAACAACTTCACTGAGCTCTCTTTTTCCAAACCCTTTTCTCAAATGATCCACAAAAAAATGACTATGCTTCACTGATTATATTCCTTATGAGATCATAAGTTTGATACCTTCAATGTCTCTCCCATTCACCATGAGGATGCCTCCTTATATAGGCTTGGAGAGGCCTAACCACTTTAGAGATTCTTGGGATGGGTTGAGGATATTTCTCCATCAGTTGTGGATCCTCCCTAAGATTGAACCTTGACCTCATATTCGAATCAAACTAACTCGAGAGATGAGGGGGGGGGGGGGGTTTCCTAATTTTCCTCAACAACCCAACATTTCCTCAAACAACCCAGAACTCCCCCAAAATGGGACACAGAGCATTGCAACGCTCCCCCAAAGCAGGGCAAGGAGCGCCAGCTCTCCCTGTCAGTGGGTAGGGGAGCGTTGCCCTTCAAAAGTGATTTTTAAGTGGTTTTCTCAAGGAAAAAGGCTTTGTACTCTTCGTCAAATGAGATTTCCTTCTTTTAACTAGTCTCTTAAGATGTCTCAAGTGTCCCTGTGATGTCATTCAAGATACGACACAAGCAAGATGACAATATGATATTTGCGACATTTGTGACACTTGTAATGACAAAAATGGGTCATCATTGAAGTGGGTAATTTTGATGTGTAACAAGCATCTCTATTCCTTAGTAACCCTTTCTCTTCCGTGACATGTCATCTTTACTTATTTGGCATAGATTTCCACCTCTTTGTTTTCCTAGTACCCGTTTCTCCTTGTTGACAAGGCACGAGTGTCAAATTTTTATTTTTCTTAGTACCCCATTATTTCTATTGACGTGTCACCCTTACTTAGTCAACATATATTTATGCCTATTCATTTTCTTAGTACCCCTTCATCCTTGTGGACATGGGACAGATGTCAAAATTTTATCTTTCTTACTACCCCGTTATATTTGTTGACGTGTCACACTTTTTTATGTGGCATATGTGTTGAACTTTTATTTTCCTTAGTACCCATTTCTATTAGGTGCAATGTCACCCTTATTGAGTTGGCATAGATTCAACCTTTTAATTTTCTTAGTACCCCTTTATCCCTATTGACATTTGATGGTTGTCAAACTTTTATTTTTCTTGGTACCCCTTTGTCTCTATTGATGTGTCACCCATTTTTGTGTGGCATAGGTGTTGAAATTATCTTTTCATTATTATGCCTTTATCTTAGGTCAAATTACAGCCTTGCTGAGTTGGCATAGGTTCTGACCTCTTCGTTTTATTAGTACCCCTTTCTCTTAGGCAAAGTGTCACCCTTGTTGTTTTCGAATAGCTTTCGACCTGTTTGTTTTCTTAGTACCCCTTTCTCCTTGCTGACTTGGCAAGGATGTCAAACGTTTATTTTTCTTAGTACCCCTTTATCTCTATTGATGTGTCACCCCTTTTTGTGTGGCATAGGTGTTGAATGCATATTCTCCTTTGCAACCCTTTCAATTTTGTAACCCTTCAATAACTTTCTCCTTATTGACAAGGAATGGGTGTCAAATTTATTTTTTTTAGTAGCCCTTTATCTTTGTTGACATGTCATGATTTTTTGTGTGGAATAGGTGTTGAAATTTTATTTTCCTTAGTACCCCTTTCTCTTAAGTGATGTATCAAACTTTCTAAGTTCACATAGCTTTCAACCTCTTCATTTTCTTAGTCCTGATTTCTCTTAGTTGACATGCCACGAGTGTCAAAGTTTCATTTTTATCAATACCCCTTTATCTTCGTTGAGGTGTCGCATGTTTTTGTGTGGCATAGTTGTTGATATTCTCTTTTCCTTAGTAACCCTTTCTCTTAGGTGACATTTAACCCTTGATGAGTTTGAATATATTTTGAATTCTTCGTTTTCTTATTACCCCTTTCTAATTGTTGACATGGCATGAGAGTAAAAGTTTTATTTTTCTTAGTACCCCAATATCTCTATTAATGTGTCACCCTTTGTTGTGTCGCATGGGTGTTAAGTTTCTCTTTTCCTTAGTAACCCTTGCTATTTTGTGACATTCCAAATTTATTGAGTTGGAATAGTTTTCCACCTATTTGTTTTCTCAGTACCCCTTTCTCCTTGTTGAGAAGGTAGGGGTGTCAAACTTCTATTTTTCTTAATACCCCTTTATATCTATTGACGTTTCACACTTTATTTTTTGGCATAGATGTTGAACTTCTATTTAACCATTTCTCTTAGTGATGTGTCACCCTTGCTAATTTGGCATAGATTTCAACCTATTTATTTTCTTGGTATCCCTTTCTCCTTTTTAACATCGCACAGGTGTCAAAGTTTCATTTTTCTTAGTACTCGTTTATCTTTGTTGATGTGTCTCCCTTTTTTGTGTGGCATAGGTATTGAAATTCTATTTTCCTTAGTATCCATTTCTATTAGGTGACATGTCAACCTTGTTGAGTTGGCATATATTTAGACCTCTTTATTTTCTTAGTACCCCTTTCTCCTTTCTGACATGGCATGGGTGTCAAACGTTTATTTTTCTTAGTAACCATTTCTCTTAGGTTCTCTTAGGTGACATGTCACCCTTTCTGAATTGACATGAATTTTAACCTCATCATTCTCTATGTACCCCTTTCTCCCAATTGACATGGCATGGGTGTCAAAATTTCATTTTTATAGTACCCCTTTATCTTTGTTGACATGTCAAACTTCTTTGTGTGGAATATTCGTTTAAATTCTCTTTTCCTTTGTATCCATTTCTCTTTTGTTATGCATCACCCTTGTCGAATTTTCGTAGATTTATAACTCTTCATTTATTAGTACCCCTTTCTCCTTGGTTACATGGCACGGGTTTCAAACTTATATTTTTCTTAGTACACGTTTATCTCCCTTGACGTGTCACCCTTTTTTGTGTGACATAGGTGTTGAAGTTATATTTTCCTTAGTACCCCTTGCTCTTAGGTGATGTTTCACCCTTACTAAGTTGGAATATCTTTCAACCTCTTGTTTTTCTTAGTACCCCTTTCAACTTGTTGACATGGCACGGGTGTCAAAATTTTATTTTTCTTAGTTCCCCTTTATCTCTATTCACGTGTCACCCCTTTTTATGTGGCATAGGTGTTGAACATATTTATTCCTTGGTAACCCTTTCTCTTCTGTGACATGTCATATCTATTTTGTTGGCATAAACTTCCACCTCTTTTTTTTCTTAGTACCCCTTTGTCCTTGTTGACAAGGCACGGGTGTCAAATTTTCATTTTTCTTAGTACCCCATTATTTCTATTAGAGTTTCATGCTTACTTTGTCAGCATAGATTTCTACCTCTTCATTTTCCTAGTACCCCTTCATTCGTGTGGACATGGGACAGGTGTCAAAATTTTATTTCTATTACTACCCCATTATATTTGTTGACATGTCGCACTTTTTTTATGTGGCATAGGCATTGAACTTTTATTTTCCTGAGTACCCATTTATATTAGGTGCAATGTCCCCATTACTGAGTTGGCATATATTGAAACTCTTCTTTTTCTTAGTAACCCTTTCTCCTTGTGGACATGGCATGGGTGTGAAACTTTTATTTTTCTTAGTACACCTTTATCTCTATTGATGTGTCGCCCATCTTTGTGTGGCATAGGTGTTGAAATTAACTTTTCCTTATTACGCCTTGTTCTTAGATGAAATGTTAGCCTTCCTGAGTTGGCATAGGTTTTGACCTCTTTGTTTTCTTAGTACCCCTTTCTCCTGGTTGACATGCCACATGTGTCAAAATTTAATTTTTCGTAGTACCCCTTTTTCTTCGTTGATGTGTCACCCTTTTTTATGTTTCTTAGTTTTTTAACTTATCTTTTACTTAGTACCCCTTCCTCTTTTGTGAAACATAACCCTTGATAATTTGGCATAGCTTTCCAACCCATCATTTTCATAGTACCCCTTTCTCCTTGGTTATATGGAACATGTGTCAAATTTGTTTTTTATTAGTACCCTTTTATCTTTGTTGATGTGTCACCCTTTTTGTGTGGCATAGGTGTTGAACTTCTATTTTCATTAGTACCCCTTTCTCTTAGGTAAAGTGTCACCCTTGTTGAGTTGGAACAGATTTCGACCTCTTTGTTTTCTTAGTACCCCTTTCTCCTTGTTGACATGGAAAGGGTGTCAAACTTTTATTTTTCTTAGTACCCATTTATCTCTATTGAAGTGTCTCCTTTTTTTGTTTGGCATGGGTGTTGAACTTATATTCTCCTTTTTAACCGTTTCACTTTTGTAACCCATGAACAACTTTCTCCTTGTTGACAGGGCATGTGTGTCAAACTTTATTTTTTTTAGTATCCCTTTATCTTTGTTGACGTGTCATGATATTTTGTGTGGAATAGGTGTTCAACTTTGATTTTCCTTAGTACCCCTTTCTCTTAGGTGATGTATCACACTTTATAAGTTGGTATACATTTCAACCTCTTCATTTTCTTAGTACTACTTTCTCTTAGTTTACATGCCATGATTGTCAAAGTTTCATTTTTCTTAATACCCCTTTATCTTTGTTCAGGTGTCACACGTTTTTGTGTGGCATAGTTGTTAATCTTCTATTTTCCTTAGTAACCCTTGCTCTTAGGTGACATTTAATCCTTGATGAGTTTGAATAGATTTTGAATTCTTCTTTTTCTTAATACCCCTTTCTAATTGTTGACATGGCATGAGAGTAAAAATTTTATTTTTCTTAGTACCCCTCTATCTCTATTAATGTGTCACCCTTGTTTGTGTGGCATGGGTGTTAAGATTATCGTTTCATTAGTAACCCTTGCTCTTTTTTGACATGCCAACTTTGTTGAGTTGGAATAGTTTTCCACCTCGTTTTTATCTTAGTAACCCTTTCTCCTTGTTGAGAACCCAGGGGTGTCAAACTTTTAATTTTCTTAATACCACTTTATCTCTATTGACGTGTCACACTTTATTGTGTGGAATAGATGTTGCAATTATATTTTCCTTAGTACCCATTTCTCTTAGGTGATGTGTCTCCCTTTCTAAGTTTGCATATCTTTTGACCTATTTATTTTTTTGGTAGCCCTTTCTCCTTTTTAACATGGAACAGGTGTCAACATTTCATTTTTCATAGTACTCGTTTATCATTGTTGACGTGTCGCCCTTTTTTGTGTGGCATACATGTGGAAATTCTATTTTCCTTAGTATCCATTTATATTAGGTGACATGTCACCCTTGCTAAGCTGGCATAGGTTTCAACCACTTTATTTTCTTAGTACCCCTTTCTCCTTGTTGATATGGCATGACTGTCAAACATTTCTTTTTCTGAGTAACCCTTTATCTTTGTTGACATGTATCCCTGTTTTGTGTGGCATAGGTGTTGAACTTATATTTTCCTTAGTAACCCTTACTCTTAGGTAACATGTCACCCTTTCTGAATTGACATAACTTTCAACCTCTTAAATTTTATACGTACCCATGTCTCCCTATTGACATGGCATGGGTGTCAAAATTTCATTTTTCTAAGTATCCCTTTATCTTTGTTGACGTGTCAACCTTTTTTGTGTGGAATATTTGTTTAAATTCTCTTTTCCTTAGTACCCCTTGCTCTTTTTTGATGCGTCACCCTTGTTGTGTTTGCATAGATTTATAACTCGTCATTTCTTAGTACCCCTTTTTCCTTAGTTAGATGACACGGGTTTCAAACTTATATTTTTCTTAGTACCCATTTATCTCCCTTGATGTGTCACCCTTTTTTGTGTGGCATAGGTGTTGAAGTTCTATGTTCCTTAGTACCCCTTTCTCTTAGGTGACATGTCACCCTTGCTGACTTTGAATAGTTTTCAACCTCTTCATTTTCTTAGTATGAATTTATCCTTGTTGACATGGCCGAGGTGTCAAACTTTTATTTTTATTACTACCCCATGATCTCTATTGATGTGTCACCCTTTTTTGTGTGGCATAGGTGTTGAACTTCTCTTTTCCTTAGTAACCCTTTCTCTTTTTTGACATGTCATATTTGTTGAGTTGGCATAGATTTCCACCACTTTATTTTCTTAGTACCCCTTTCCCATTTTTGACAAAGCACGAGTGTCAAACATTTATTTTTCTTAGTACCCCTTCATCTCTATTGACATGTCACCCTTTTTGTGTAAAATAGGTATTGAACTTATCATTTCCTTAGTAACCCTTTATCTTAGGTGATGGGTCACCCTTAATGAGTTGGCATAGATTTTGACCTATTGATTATCTCAGTACCTCTTTCACCTTGTTGGCATGGCACGGGTCTCAAAATTTTATTTTTCCTAGTAACCATTTATCTTTGTTGACATGTCATCTTTGTTGAACTTCTCTTTTCCTTAGTACTCATTTCTCTTAGGTAACTTATCATTGTTGCTGAGTTGGCATTTATTTCGACCTCTTTGTTTTCTTAGTACCCCTTTCTTCTTGTTTACAAGGCAGATATGTCAAACTTTTATTTTTCCTAGTAACCATTCATCTTTGTTGACATGTCACCCTTTTTTGTGTGGAATAGGTGTTGAACTTATTTTTCCTTAGTACCCCTTGTTATTAGGTGACATGTTGACCTTACTAAGTTGACATAGATTTCGACCTCTTCATTTTATTAGTACCCCTTTATTCTTGTTGACATGGTACAAGTGTCAAAAGGTTTATTTTTCTTTGTAACCCTTTATCTACGTTGACGAGTCACCCCTTTTTGTGTGACATAGTTGTTGAAATTCGCTTTTCCTTAGTACCCCTCCCTCTTTTGTGATGTGTCAACCTTGTTTAGTTGGCATAGATTTCCACCTCTTCATTTTCTTAGTAACCCTATCTCCTTAGCTATATGGAAATGGTGTCAAATCCTCTTTTTTATTAGTACCCATTTATCTATGTTGACGTGTCAGCCTTTTCTGTGTGGCACAGGTCTTGAAATTTTGTTTTCCTTATTACCCCTTTCTCTTAGGTGATGTGTCACCCTTGCTGCGTTGGAATAGATTTCACCTGCTTTGTTTTCTTTGTAGCCCTTTCTCCTTATTGACACGACATAGGTGTCAAAATTTTAATTGTCTTAGTACCCCTTTATCTCTATTGATGTGTCATCAATTTTATGTGGCATAGGTGTTTAACATCTCTTTTTCTTAGTACCCCTTTATCTCTATTGACGTGTCACCCTTTTTTGTGTGGCATAGTTGTTGAAATTCTAGTTTCCTTAGTACCCGTTTCTCTTAGGTGACATGCCTCCCTTGCTGAGTTTGAATTGTTTTCGACCTATTCATTTTCTTAGTACCCCTTTATCCATGTTGACATGGCACAAGTGTCAAGCTTTTATTTTTCTTAGTACCCCTTTATCTCTTTTGACGTTTCACCCATTTTTCTGTGGCATAGGTTTTGAACTTCTCTTTTCTCTAGTAACCCTTGATCTTTTGTGACATGTCACCTTTGTTGAGTTGTCATACCTTTCCACCTCTTTATTTTCTCAGTAACCCTTTCTCCTTGTTGACAAGGCACGGGTGTCAACGTTTTACTTTTCTTAGTACCCCTTTATCTCTATTAACATGTCACCCTTTTTTTTGTGGCATAGGTTTTAAAATTTTATTTTTTGTAGTATCTATTTCTCTAAGGTGATGTGTCACCCTTTCTGAGTGGGCATAGAATTCAATGCATTCATTTTCTTAGTACCCCTTTATCCTTCTAGATATGGCATGGGTGTCAAAATTTTATTTTTCTTCGTACCCCTTTATCTCTGTTGATGTGTCACCATTTTTTTTGTGCCATAGATGTTGAACTTCTATTTTCCATATTACCCATTGTTATTAGGTGACATGTCACCCTTGTTGACTTGGCATAGATTTCAAACTCGTCATTTTCTTAGTACCCCTTTCTTCTTGTTGGCATGGTAAGTGTGTCAAAATTTTATTTTTCTTAGTAACCCTCTATCTTCATTGATGTGTCATCCTTTTTTGTGTGGAATAATTGTTTAACTTCTCCTTTTCTTAGTACCCCTCGGTCGTTTTTGACATGTCACCCTTATTTATGTTTCATAGTTTTCCACCTCTTCATTTTGTTTGTACCCCTTTCAACTTTGTTACATGGCACATGTGTCAATTTTTTATTTTTTTTACAACCCCTTTATCTCTGTTGATGTGTCATCCTTTTTTGGGTGGAATAGGTCATGAATTTATCTTTTCCTTAGTACCCCTTAATGTGATGCATCACCCTTGCTGAGTTGGAATAGATTTGGACCTATTTACTTTCTTACTACCCCTTTCTCCTTATTGACATGGCACATGTGTACAAATTTTATTTTTATTAGTACCCCTTTATCTCTATTGACGTGCCACCCTTTTTTTGTGTGGAATAGTTATTGAACATATATTTTCCTTAGTAACCCTTGCTCTTTTGTGACGTGTCACCTTTGTTGAGTTGACATAGATTTCCATCTGCTTGTTTTATTAGTACCCCTTTCGCCTTGATGACAAGACATGTGTGTCAAAATTTTAATTTTCTTAGTACCTGTTTATCGTTATTGATGTGTCACTCTTTTTTGTGTGGCATAGGTGTTTAAATTCTCTTTTCCATAGAACCCATTTATCTTAGGTGACATGTCACACTTGCTGAGTTGGAATAGATTTCGACCTATTTATTTTCTTAGTAACCATTTATTGTTGTGGACATCGCACGAGTGTGAAACATTTATTTTTCTTAGCACCTCTTTATCTATGTTGATGTGTCTCCCTATTTTGTGGCATACTTGTCAAAATTATATTTTCCTTAGTACCCCTTGGTCTTATCTTATGTGTCACCTTTGATGAGTTAGAATAGCTTTCAAAATAATTTTTTTCTTAGTACTGCTTTCTCCCTTTTAAAATTCCATGGGTGTAAACATTTTATTTTTCTTAGTACCCCTTTATCTCCCTTGATGTGTCGCTCTTTTTTATGTGTCATAGGTGTTGAACTTCTCTTTCCCTTGGTACCCATTTCTCGTCTATGACATGTCACCCTTGCTGAGATGACTATAGATTTCCAAAATTTCATTTTATTAGTAGCTCCTTATCCTTGTTGACATGGAATGGGTGTTATAATTTTATTTTTACTTAGTACCACTTAATATTTTTTGACATGTCACCCTTTTTTGTGTGACATAGGTGTTGAACTTATCTATTTCTTAGTACCCTATTCTCTTAGGTGAAGTGTCACCCTTTATGAGTTGGAATAGATATCAACCTCTTCATTTTCTTAGTACCCCTTTCTCCTTGTTTAAATGGAACAAGTGTCAACTTTTATTTTTCTTAGTACCCCATTATCTTTGTTGAGGTGTCGCCCTTTTTATGTGGTATAGGTGTTGAAATGATCTTTTCCTTAGTACCCTATGGTCTAAGGTGATCTCCCACCCTTATTACGTTAGCATATTTTTCAAAATCTACATTTCCTTAGTACCCCTTTCTCCTTGTTGACATGGCATGGGTGTGAAACTTTTATTTTTCTTAGTACGCCTTTATCTTTGTTGACATGTCGCCACTTTTTGTGTGGTATAGGTGTTGAAATTCTCTATTCCTTAGTACCCCTTTATCTTTAGTGACATGTCACCCTTACTAAACTAGAATATCTTTCGACCTCTTCATTTTATTATTACCCCTTTCTCCATTTTGACATGGAACAAGTGTAAAACATTTATTTTTCTTAGTACCCCTTTATCTTTGTTGACATGTCTCCCTTTTTTAAGTGGCATAGGTGTTGAAATTATCTTTCCCTTAGTATCCCTTTCTCTTAGGTGTGTTTCATTCTTGTTGAGTTGGAAAATGTTTCTAGCTCTTTGTTTTCTCAGTGCCCCTTTGTCCTTGTTGGCATGGCATAGGTGTCAAAATTTTATTTTTCTTACTACCCTTTTATCTATGTTGATGTGTTTCATTTTTTGTGTGGAATAAGTGTTGAAATTATATTTTCCTTAGTACCCCTTATTCCGTGTTGAAATGGTACGAGTGTAAAAAAATTATTTTTTCTTAGTATCCCTTTATCTCTATTGACGTGTCACCATTTTTTGTGTGGAATATGTGTTGAACTTATCGTTTCCTTAGTACCACTTTCTCTTAAGTGACATGCCACCCTTTTTGAGTTGGCAGATATTTTTACATCTTCATTTTCTTAGTAACCCTTTCTGCTTGTTGAAATGCCATGGATGTCAAAATTTTATTTTTCTTAGTACCCCCTTATCGCCATTGATCTAAAAATGAAGAAGACTTGAAATCTTGAAAATATTTGCAAGTAAATTTTATGTGTTAAAAGAAAATGGATCAACTTTGCAACACATTAATTAAAGGATTACTTATTCAAGATACAAATAAGCAGCAGCATAATCAATGAACATAATCACATAAACACAACAAATGATAAAGGAGTTCACCCCTCTCTTGGGCTACATCTCTTGGTCCAGCTTCCAATGGATCATTATTATTGATTGCTCAAAGTGCTAAAAAAACGTGCTTTACAATGCTCAAATTGACCAACAGACTACTCCAATGGCTTCAGAGCATCCAAAAACCCCTAGTTGGGCTTTTTCGGCACCACGTTTGGCCAAAAAACTAAGAAGTTAGGCTTCTTGGAAGTCCCCCCTTCAAGCTTGTTGTCTCTGCATCTACAAATCACACCCCTCTTCATGCAACCTAGCACACATGCTTATTTAAGCACAAACACCTGGCACCGGGTGCAACCGCGCCAATGGTGCGAACTGTAGGACGGTTATGGGTGCGCCAGTCCCTAACCGCCTAGCACTCGGGCACATGAGGTCCAAGATATGACCTCAGGCTAACAAAAGAACCCAACCATTTCAAACCCTGTGCCCTCGGTTGTGGTCACATGTGGTTATGTATATAACCACAGGATACATGTTTTAAAAACCCCGCGTGCTATTTTACAAAGGGTATGGTCATATATATAAAACCATGCGACCGGGGCTCCATTCAAAACACAACTCCCGCGTGCACCCTCCGTGTGATATGTGGTGACATAGTAACACAAAAAACCACGGGCTGGGGCTAAGCCCCAGCCCGACCCCCGCCCACATTTACAATAGTTTGAACTTAAATTAAATACAAATTGTTATATAGTAAGAAACAACATGTGGGCACATTGGTAGGGTGGATCTTGCCAAGACTTTGGACTATGGGGTAGGTCACCAGTTCGAATCCCATGGACTCCACACAAAAATTTTAAATAACAAGCAAATACCCAATAAAGGGGTGCCACGTGGCAGCCCATGACTGGGCCACATGGCACCTTACCATTGACCAAAATGATGCCACGTGTCATATTCTGATTCGACCATATCTTCCAATCCAAAACTACCACATCACCTTTTCCACGTCAGTGTACACACTCTGCCACGTCAGCCTGTACGGACTGTACGGACTGTACAGTCAACATCCTTTTTTTGCCTGTTTGACAATTCGAACAGATCGCAATATCTCTCGCTCCCGACATCCGTTTGAGACAAAATGAGTTGTGTTGTGTTCGAAATGATGAGGCCTACACTCTCATTCGATTTGAAGCGATTCCGAGCACTTTGAATTTTTGAGCAAAATTTGATCCCCTGATCACACCTCCCCATTGGGAAGCTTTTAGACCTCTAAAAGACTATTTTCAGTCTATGTTAAGATGAGGGTATAGTTCCCTCACCCTTCCAACCTCAATCCACTTGGATTTTCTTGGATTTGTTCCTTTAAGACCAACTCGAAGATACTCCACATTTCCTCGTTTTGAAGTTCGCATTCTCCTGTCAAGGATTGTGTCTTCATGCAGTTTTGTAAGATATTCTGGGGAAAAATCATCTATAGAAGGAATCAGAACATGCTCTCCATGATCATCAATCAACGGAGGCTCATACAATTTCAAATTCTCAACATTAACAACTGCATACATTTGCATATAAGGAGGCAAATCTAAACGAAAGGCATTGTTACTGTTATCACCCCATAAATTATGGGAATCAACTGGTGACTGGGATATTATCTGTATCTAGTGTTTTTGTTGACAAATGATTTTTCATTCTGCAAATAATTTGAAAAAAGAAAAGGAAAAAGAAAAGAAAAATAAAAGAAAGAAAAAGAAAAAAAAGAAAAGAAAAGAAAAGAAAAAGAAGAAAAAGAAAAAGAGGGCATAAAAGAATTGAAATAAAAGCCCCATGCAATAATAGTAACTTGGCCATACCTTTCAAGCATGGCCAAGTACTTTTTAAATTTTATGTTGATAGGGTAGTGAATGATTTGGCTAAACAGTTTAATCTTAGCCAAAGTGTCTAGGTTAGATTAGTGAATAAATCTGGCCAGACTATCTAATCCTGGTCAGATAGCCCCTAGGTAAAGTAATTTCTTAACCCAACTGTTTAATCTGGGTTAACTGTCATAGGAAGATAGGTTAGCATGTAGGTTAGTTTCTTTATTGTTCCATTCCAATAAAACCATCTTGATGTAATGTTTTCACCATGTCTCAAATGCTTAAAAGATTGCTTGGTCTAAGTCCCTTGGTGGTGTTATTTGAAAAGTTTGAGAAAAACCCGTAAAAACGCTTTTATCCTAAGTTTTCCTGGTGCATGTGTTCTCCGCGCCCCAGATTATGTTTCCTGCACATTTCAACATTTCTGATCGTGGTGCTCAGACCTACGGTTCACAGAGCATTCCGGACCCCCCCGACCGTTCTTCTTTTAACCAAGGGGGGGGGGGGGGGGGGGGGGGNGGGGTCCGGAATCGGTAATAACATTGGCGCACATATGGACGGCCCAGGGAAGGGCGCTTAAATCAATGGTCCACAATGGATTCTGGATCCCCCCGTTCGTTCTGCCTTTAATGGAGAGGGGGGGTCTGGAATGAGTATTAAAGAGCACGCTAAGATCTGCGGCCTGGAAACGGGCGCGCAAATCAACGGTCTAAAAAGGTTTTCGGACCCCCCTGATGTTCTGCTTTTAACCAAAGGGGGGGGGTCCAGAATTGTTATTCTCCTCTGGCAGGCCCCGCGTCATACGTGGCGTCAGCCTATTGATCCTGACATCCAATCCCCATCTTCTATCTGACAACCCTCGTCGCTCATGGACGTCATCTCCGACTTGTTCCACTTTCTCCTGAGTGTGTCCCGTCCCATAACTGTTGTCAGTCCCTGTTGTCAGTACCTTAACCTTTTCACTCATGAACAACCCCTTATTGCAAATTTCACCTGCAATCACCATCCTCCACGTCACCCGTCCGTATGTTTTGGCCACCGTCACCTTCCACCCCACCCCCAAGTGGCTCGTTGTCCATTTATTATACGATAACATACCCGTTATCCGGCTGACCTATCTCCCACGTCCCACTGACCCCAGTTTTGAATAAAACTACTGTTATTCCCCTTTCATTCACTATTTTTCCATCGGGGCAGAAAAATTTACCTCTTACGCCTCCATTGCTTCTCCGTCACCTTCATCCTCAGTCAGTCGACCCCACTAATGTTCTGTTTATTGCAGGTACTATTACAGAGATGGCGCTAAAGCCAAGACAAGCAGAAGGAGAGGAGAATCCTTTTCTCCCGCCTCCTGTCGACCTGGACAAAATCCCATTGGTTGACAAAGACAAGTTGATCACTGATACCAAGTGTGAATTCGATTTTTCGGACCTCCGGTCATGGCTCCGGGAGGTGTTCCTAGACCAGAGCGATGAAATTGGACTCTGGGAGTCCAATTTTCCCCTGTACATGTTTCCCCAGATCCACCACTTTCCCGAATTCAACCTTAAATGCCAAGCTCATTATATTCCCGACCAGAGGGAAGTCATCTCCTCATCCGGATACGCCATGTTCTTCATCATGCCCGAAGACATAGATCAAATGATGCAAATCCCCCGTGTTGATTCCGCTTCTCCTTTCAACCTAGAAATCCTTACAGAGCTGTATCAAAAGATGAATTTTCCCCAGAGAGCTCAAATATTCGAGTTGTTCCTTCCCACCTCCGCTCAACTCCCTTCCACAAATCCTCCTTACCCATCATCCATGTTCTCCACCAAGGGAAATCAGATCATTTCCTCCCTCTGTGCTCTCTTAGGGTACTATTACGACCAGTGGGTAGATGAACCCATTCTGGGTTTTCTATCCATTTTCTCCACAGATGAAAAACCCACCACATAGTTTGATTTCAGTACCTTCTTGGCCAACAATACTCACGAACAGTTCATGAATTTTGGCACGGAAGGCATGTTCATATATTCGTCCATATTGGCCTACATGTTTGTTTTCTATCAAGCAGATAAATTCAGTTTTTCTATGTAGAAAATGGACGCAGATGGAAGGCCTCAGCCAGTCACAGCGTGGACATCTTTGTTGAAGCATAACTCCATAGAGTATAGCTTCAAGGCATTCATCGATCTTTTCTACCACCCTGTGGTAATCATGTTGAGTGGTAGGCCCGAGCCATGAATAAACGACGAGGTCTAGAGAATTCTACATCTCTCGGACAACGCAAAGATAGGGGACTGGTAACTGTATCAAAACCACATCGAGATCAGAGTTTTCGGGTGTGAATTGGCACCCTACAAGCTGCCAAATTTTGTGTTGGTAAGAATCTTTGCATTAGAGTATATAAGGCAGATCATGAATTCAAATGACATTCATTTTGTTTCCCTGAAGAAAAAGAAGCAACTGAGAATCAAGGGGCAGATTGGCTCTTTCTTCTTCAACATTCGAGGCGTCGGGGAAGAAGCTGACGAAATGTTAAAAGAAATGAAATTCCTTATGAGTTTCCCATGGCAGTATGATCCATACGGGATCATCTCAGAAATGCGGGTGAAAAACAAGAATACCCGTATGTTCACGAAGCTAAGCCCGAGATTGAGAAATTCGCTAATAAGATGATGTGGGTGCTTGACACCTTGATTGAAGTGGAACAATAGGTTCCCCCTACCACTGTCCCACCAACTTCCACACCACAAGTACCTAAGAAAAAAAGGCCTCGACAAGAATCATCTCCGCCTGTCATGGAGGTGTCGTCTGAAGAGTTCCAGTTACATACTAAGAGGCTCAAGACAGTCATAGCTCCTAGCCCTACTGGGGAGAAAGAGGTCCCTCCTGCCACAGTGACTAAGTCTGTCATTCCACCTTTCGGGTCGAGCCTGTATAAGGAAATCACCCAAGTCGTGCCGAAGAAATTCACAGACTCCCCACTGGACAGTCAGCTGGGAATGACTGGGCCCAAGTTGAGCATCTTTGAGAAGTATGAGCTGATTAAGAAAAAGAATCAGACTCTTACCACCAGCACCTATGCTCGGTTTCGAAAGCAGACGTCAACTATGCAACACAAGCTGTTGTCTGTATTTGACACAGAAAAGGGCAGGATGCACATGGCCTTCCTCCAGGCACAGGTACCAGACCCCAAGGTAATTACAGATTACAAGAGGGCCACCTTCGAGTTCCAAACAAAGGACGTGCACCCAGCATATCAGATGGATCTGCACAAACAAACAAGAGATATAGTATTCCATACATTGGCACATGCTTCATCTTCAGCAGCAAAATTTTAGGTATCGTTCAATAAGGCTCAAACGCAGCTCAAGCTGGAGAATATATCTTCTTTCGCGAAGGACAACAAAATTAAGACTTTGGAGGAGATGGTCCTCAAGATCGGCTATGATCCTACGAACGTCAAAGCCGCATAAGAGATGGTAAAGAAGAAAAATGAAGACATTGCCTACTTGAGGAAACAGCTTAAACGCTCGCCTACACAAGACTCACAGGTGAAGGAGATAGCAGAGAAAGAAGGAAAGAAGGAAGAAATGCTTAAGCTGCTCATGGAACAGAACGCCCAGCTCAAAGAAATGGAAGCAGAGATGGAGAAACTGCTAAAGGAGAAAGAGCAGCTGAAGTCTATGAAAGTCATTCCATTGACTGTTATCCCAATCTCAAGGACAAGAACAACAATAGTAACAACAATCCCATCCGCAACACCAGTGACACCATAGGAAGGGACAACCGATCTCGCCAAATCCATGGAGAAAATGAACATGCAAGAGATAGAAATCAGTAGGCTTAAGAAGGAAGTTGAGAACCTCCAGGAACTCAAAACTTCTTTCCAGATCAGTCTCTCCAAAGAAAAGCAGGTAACTCAGTAGCTCAAGGAAGAACTATAGCAGCTCCAAAAGAAAACAGTGGCAGGGAAAACTTTGGGCGAGGTCAAAGAGAATGTATGGACAGACATCACGAAGTCCATAAATGAGATATGGCCAATGATCCAAATTATGTTTGAGCAGAACGAGTTGGTCCAGAGAAGCAAAGAGGCCATTGATAAAATCAGAGTAGAATTGGGAGATAGACCAACTCAGGCAAATGATATCATCAAATTTCTCAATTCTAAGACCAGAGAAGAGCTAGAAGAGATGAAGATAGAGGACAGAACAAAAACCATCCTTGAGGTCAAGAGAGTTTTGACCAAGAGAGGATTAATTCTTCAATTGGAGGAAAAGGTTCATATTATGGACCAGGGGGTACATAAATTATTCAGCAAGATCGAGACTCTCCAGAAGAAAGGTCTCCCGGGTCTGAAGGTTATTAATGATAAACTGATGACACTCCCTGATTACAAAAAGAGACTGTCTGAAGTGTCTAAGGACAGTTCAAATATTGTTGGCATACAAGGGAGAATCACTGGAAAAGCATTCGTGGACACTCTTCAGTTGGACATCAGCATCCAACACGATATTCGATACATATTCCTCACTAAGCCCACATTCACCAAGTATACGGAAATGGACGAAGTGTATCGGAGACTGCTCAAAGTCACAGTGCCTAGTCATCTCAGATGGGAGGAAATCTGTGATCTGCTCGATTATCAGATGAGCTGTCCAGGTCTAGTCACCTGTCCAGTCAGAAGAGGTTGTGCAAGAACCTCGCCAACGGCCTACCCCAGAAATTCTGCATGCAGTTGTACCAAGTCATCAAGCAGTTTTGATTAGTTAAATTAGTTAGGCTAAAAATAGAATGAGCACGTCCTGATCAGTTATGACAGGAACGTTTGTAATTTGAATTATAAATACTTCACCTTTCGAATTATTGGGGGTTTTTTATCTTTACACCCTGACGCTATCAGACTATAACATTTTTGAAGAGATCTGCCATTAATAAAAGGAGGCACTCTTACAGGATTCTTGCGTGTATTCACTGGTGACATTTATTCTCTAAGTTGAATGTTATCCTTGCTTTGTGATCATATTGTTTTCTGAAACTAATCTTTAAAAGTAACATATGTTGCAGGATTTATCTTGGATACCCTGTTTCCGACTTTAAAGATTTTAATGTTTATCTTCTTATGTTTTCAATTAAGAAATTCTTAACTGCTTCTTAGTTGAATTTATCTTTCTCATCTTTTCTTTCGTCCATCATTTAAGCTATTAAAGATCCAGTGAGTATATTATCTCGCCCTATGGAAGTATTCCTTTACATTTCTGGTTTATATCTCATATTTATTTTAACACAGACCCCATAGCCCAATGGAGGTGTAGACTGTCTCAACCAATCCAAAAACACTTTGACAACAAAAACAACAGATTTCTTTACCTAGCCTAATATCTAAAATTATGAACAAAGCTAAATCATATAGAGAGATCCCTCTCTGAAGTTGGAAGGGCTAGATCCCATCTTAAAAAGAGGTTGGATAAAGTTACCTTTGTATATTTCTTTTGCTTCAACCTCTAGGAAATTTAACGAGTGCTAACATAATGGCGACTCCACTGGGGAAGAACTAAAAATTGATAATTTCACGTTTTCTTTCCCCTAAAAAGAACGTTTGATTTTGAGAAGAAAGTAGTGTTTAGAGGTTGATCAAACTTTGCATATATTATTTTCAGACTCGCAAAATTAAAAAATATATATATATAAACCAAAAAGAGTCTTGGCTTCCAAGAAAGTTCATACTCGATCTCACCCAAAACCAGATCCCTTGGTAGTGATAGATAACCCCGAACAGTTGCTCAGGCAAAAGACCTTAGCTGCCGGTTCAGTGAGTCATATTCCCCTTCATAAGTCTCCTTCCCTTTCAGAGAAGCTTGTTACCTCTCAAAACCCTGACCTCGATACTGTTCCACAGTGAAGCCTGGTTAGAACACGATACGACAGTTTTGTGACTGGAATCATTTTTGACCCAACTGTGTTGCAACCCCGAACCCCCGAAGTTCTGTCTCCCACGAATAAACCACAATTCACTCTATCAGTACTATCCAGTCCCTCCTTGTCCTCGTCTTCAGTCGCTACCTCGCCGACCATCCAGGTTGTCATCCCACCTCCTCCACCCATCATGGCAGCTCAATATGCTCCTTTGGTGTTGGTTGCGCCACTACATTCCATGCCCCAAGACTACCAAACAAGAATTCTGTATTTCGATGCAACCAGACCTTTAAATGCCCAACAACATGTGGACAAAATGAATGATTATTTTGACTTGCAAGAAGTTGATGAGGCTGACGTGCAAATGTGATTGTTTGCCCAAAGTCTGACAGGCGATGTCAAGAAATGGTTCAAATATTTACCTTTTGCCTCAGTCCCTGACCTTGTTGCGTTCCAAAGAAGTTTTCTTGACAGATGGGAGGTAAAGAAAAACCCTCTCCAAATACTGTCAGAATACGAGAATATAAAAAGAAATCAAGGTGAGACGGTACAAGATTATTGCACCCATTTCAACAACCTGTACAATGCAATCCCAACTGAAATCAAACCTCCACAGGGTCTGGCATTGATTAAATTCCCTAATGGATTTGATGCTGACATGTCATACCAACTAAGAGAAATAAATGCTGCCACCCTAGAGGACATGTAGAAAAGTGCTATAAGTGTGGAGGCCAATATATTGGCAAAGAGGGCACGACAGAGGTCAGAAAGGAGAGTCACAATCAAAGAAGAACCTTCCACGTCGAATATAGATTCAAAATTTGATTCTTTGGCCCAAACAATAGAACTAATGCTGGAAAGAATGACTGTGTCAGACAGAAATCCTCCAAGGGACAACACACCTGCTCCTCAGGTTTGGAACCCCAATTTCAGAAGAAACCCTCCTCAAATCAGACAGAGAGATCCTAGGGATCAAAGAGAGAAGAGGGGCCCAGATCAGCAGATTATACCTCCCTTGCAAGAAAAGTATGTTGATGAAGAGGGGGAAGTGATTGAGGAATTGGAGGACACTCACATCAATCTCATGGGCATTCACGACAACGAGGCTATTTTCCTCACCCAAGAAGAGAAGGAACTCTTTCTACTAAATCAAATAAAGGTAAGTGAAGAAGCTGAAGATGCAGAACAACAGGCCTTTGAGAATGCTATTCTGGAGGTACACCGGCAGTACAATCTGCGTAGTAAGAAGACAGAAGGAAGTTCTCCAAAAAAGACGACTGAAACAAAGAAGGTAGTTGAAACCAAAAATACCTCTGAGCCATCTGCTGAGAAGACTTCTGAGAAGACTGCTGCGGAAAAGATCCCTGAGAAGAGTGAAGTTGACGCCCCCTTGAAGAAAAACATCACCATTCTGAAAAGGCCATCACAGCCCGAGGTTTCACCTATTAATCCATCGAGTACATCTGAACAGAATAATTTGGTGGACAAACCAGAAATGATGAGCTGAGGTAGAACTCCTACACCTTTTAGCCTGGAGGGGGAGTTGGCCAAAATAAAAATTCCCATCCCACTTACAGAGTTGATGAACAGAGCTAGTTATCGTTCATAGGTGATTAAAGCGCTATCCATTGAACCTGACATAGGGACGAAGGCCTTAACCATTGGATCAGCAAGTCATTCGAACACTATGAACCTTACTGATGATAGACCCGAGCTTCTTTTCAGACCTGAAGTAGATGGTCGAGATGATACTGGTGAGGTCGCTCCCTTTTACATCAGTCTGAACATACACGACTTGATCCTGCATAACGCTATGCTAGATTCGGGTGCCTCCCATAATCTGATGCCTAAAGCAGTAATGGAAAAATTGGGACTGGAGGTCACCAGACCATACAAGGATTTACACTCATTCGACTCCAGCAAAGTTAAATGTATTGGTTTGATTAAGGACTTGGGCATCACCTTGGTTCAGATTCCTGCGAAGAGCATGGTTATGGATGTGGTGGTTGCAGACATCCCACCGAAGTATGGAATGTTGATGTCCTGGTCTTGGGGGGCTAAGTTGAAAGGAACCCTGCAGCTGGATATGTCTTACGCCACTATCCCAGTGTTTGGGCAGCAGAGGAGGCTATACAGAGAAACATTGATGAAGTACATGGTCAGTAGCCAAGAAAAGCTGCACAATTACCCCCTTTACTCTGCACATTCCGATTTAGATTCGTTCATCTTGTACAATGACGGTGATACGGAAGCGCAATATACTCAGTTGATGGAAGACCTATCTGGTCAAGATGAAGGCCCAGAAAGCATTGAGGTAGCAAAGATGAAGAACGTGATAATTGAAGAGTTACCCATTGATTTTTGGAGTATGGATTTTGATGGAGCTGTGAGTAAAGAAGGAGCAGGAGCTGGAGTCTGGTTGCATAATCACTGAAACAGGTACTCAGAAAATCATTCCTACAAATTAAATTTTCAGTGTACGAACAATATTGCTGAGTATGAAGCTTTGATGCTTGGCCTGAAGCTTTTGAAAAAAGTTGGTGCGAAGCAGATAATGGTAAGAGGTGACTCTAAGTTAATAATCAAGCAAATCAAAGGTGAGTACGCTGCGAAACACCCACGTCTTAGAGCTTATAGAAATGTTGTGCTTGATGCCCTGAGGTGTTTTACTGAAGTTGACTTGCAGGTAATGCCGAGAGGACAAAATATTATGGCCGATGGATTGGCTACGTCAGCAGCCACCTGTAAGATTCCTTTCCACTCGACTCGTCCATATACTGTTGAGGTGAAATGCAGACCGACAGTTCCCGACGATATTAGGTATTGGCAAGTGTTTGGTAATGATGACCAAATTGAAGACTTTCTGCAATGCAAGAACGATTTTGAATGTACAAATATAGATTTAGAGAATGAAGATCAAAATGTAAATAATTTTGATTTTGAAATTGATAGTGTAAATACAATAGACTCAGGAGAATTAGGCGACGACGAAATGGATGTTGATGTTTTACAGTTGAAAAGAAATGTTTTGCCTAGAGGTCTTGCTCCTTTAGAAGATTTATTTGACAGTAATGGTGTAGCCAAAAAAACAAAATTAGAAGCCCATGGACAAGACGTAGAAGACTGTAATATAGGGACTGAAGAGAAACCTAGGATGGTCAAACTATCCAAATCCTTACCCCCAGAACAAAAGCTCAAATACATTGAACTGTTCAAAGAATATTCAGATGTTTTTGCCTGGGGCTATGAAGATTTGAAAGCCTATGATACCAGTATCATACAACACAGGATTCCAATAAAAGAAGATCAAAAACCATTTAGGCAGAAACTTAGGAGAATAAATCCCAAGTTGCTCCCCCTGATAGAAAAATAAATCAAGAAAATGTATGATGCCAAGATCATAGTCCCGCTGTGTTTCTCTAAGTGGGTCTCTAATTTAGTCCCTACACGTAAGAAAACCGGGGAAATCAAACTCTGCATAGATTTTCGAAATCTGAACAAAGTATCCCTGAAAGATAATTACCCATTACCGAAAATGGACCACATCCTGCAGAGGGTGGTCGGGTCTAGTCGGATATCTCTGTTGGATGGTTTCTCGGGCTACAACCAGGTCCTAGTTCACCCGGATGATCAAGATAAAACCTCTTTTACCACACCATGGGGCACTTTCATGTATGTGAAGATGCCTTTTGGTCTGATGAACGCAGGAGCCACGTTTCAGAGGGCAATGGATATTGCCTTCATGGAAGAATCGGGTAAGTTTATTGTCGTTTATTTAGATGATGTGACTGTGTTTTCCAAATCCGATGATGAACACCTGCCACACCTTAGATGAGTTTTCGAGAAATGTAGAAGGTTTGGGATTTCTTTAAATCCTAAGAAGTGTCTTTTTGGGTTAGAAGAAGGCAAACTGCTGGGACACATCATCTCTAAAGATGGAATCAAAATAGACCCCAGCAGAATCGAGGCCAAACTAAATTTAGAACACCCAAGAAACCTAAAATAACTACAGTCTTTTATCGGGCAAATTAACTTTCTATGAAGATTCATTCCCAATCTGGCCGAACTCCTCAAAAACATTACAAACATGCTTAAAAAGGACGTAAAAACAAAATGGGACTCTGAGTCCAGACAATCCTTCGAACAAGTCAAACAAGCACTCACAGAAGCCCCAGTTTTGATCAGTCCCGATTTCACAAAAGATTTCTATCTTTTTTCTTTCGCCTACGAACATACTATAATAGCGGTGTTACTGCAAAAGAACATCGAAGGGTATGAACAACCCATAGCTTTCTTCAGCAAAGCATTAAGGGATGTTGCCCTGAACTACAATATCATGGAGAAGCAAGCTTTTTCTTTAGTAAAAGCCATAAAGGACTTCAGGGTCTACATTCTCCATTCCCACACCATAGCTTATGTTCCGAACGCGGTAGTAAAAGATATCTTGACACAGGACAACCCTGATGGAAGAAGGGGAAAATGGATTGTTGTCATTTTAGAATAGGATATAGAGATTAAGCCCAGAAAACTAATCAAAGGCCAAGGCCTTGCTAAATTAATGGCTGAATCTAACTTCCAGGCTCTTGATATTAATTTTCTAGATGTGGCATATGAACAGGGAGAGATGGCGACTCCAAACGTTAGAGAGGTATTTCTCAACTCTCCATGGTACGCAGACCTTATTTTTGTTTTACAAAATCTACAAGCTCCCCCTGGTTTGACTAAGACTAAAGCTAGATTTTTAAAGTTGAAAGCTTTGAAATACTGTATTCTAGAAGGAAATTTGTATTGGAAAGACCCTGCAGGCATCCTGTTAAATTGCTTACTAAAAGATGAAGCTGATAAAGTGTTGCAACAGTTTCATGCAAGAGAATGTGGTGGCCATTTGAACTGGAAGGTCACAGCCAACAAAATACTCAGAGCTAGATTTTATTGGCCCACCCTGTTCGCCAATGTGCATCAGAAGGTAACAGCATGTCACCATTGTCAACTGTTTGAAGGCAAAAGGAAGCTCCTTCCTCTACCTCTGAAACCAATCTCAGTTGAGGCCCTTTTCCAGCAATGGGGGCTCGATTTCATTGGAGAAATACACCCACCCTCTTCAGGCCAACAAAATTGGATTCTTACTGCCACCGATTATTTTACCAAATGGAACGAGGCAGTACCAAGCATGCAAGCCACTGACTCTGTTATTATCAAATTTCTTGAAAATAATATTTTGTCACGTTTTGGTTGTCCTAGAAAGATTATAACTGACAATGCAGCTGCCTTTCGGTCGAAGAAACTCATAGATTTATGCAACCATTATCACATTGGTTTGGGGCATTCCACAGCCTACTACCCCCAGGGGAATGGGTTGGCGGAATCTTCAAACAAAACTTTGGTAAATATCATCAAGAAAACATTGCAGGAAAACAAGAGATCATGGCACAATAAGTTGGTGTTTGCTTTATGGGATGACAGGCTGACCACCAAAAGGTCAATTGGTATGTCACCATACCAACTGGTCTATGGTACAGAGGCAGTTTAACCACTCCTTTAGGAGTCCTTGTCATGAAGTTACTTCAAGAGGTGCAAGCTGAGCCAAATGACTCACAGAGAAGGATCAACCAGATGATCCATTTGCAACAGAATAGGGAGGAAGTTTTCAACAAAACTCAGGTCGTCCAAGAAAATATCAAGAAGATCTTTGAAAAACAAACTAAGGAGGATGATTTCGAGCTAGGAGATTTGGTATTGAGATGGGATGCCAAGAATGAAGACAAGGGAAAGCATGGAAAATTTGACAATCTGTGGACAGGGCCCTACATGATCCAAGCTTTCAGGGGAAACAATGCTTTCTTTCTTAACAACGTTGATGGGTCAGATCTGCCAAGAGCACCTGTGAATGGCAGGATGCTAAAACATTATGTACCACCTCAGTAGAAGATTCAAGTTTTCACTCTCCATTGTACATACCATTTTAATTCACATTTTCACTTGCATTTTCTGAGTAAAGAACATTAGTCAGTTAGTTGAAGCCCGAAGAGAAGGCCCTAAGCTGCTGATCATTGTTTTCCATCTTTGAGAATAAGACCAATGAAAGCTGCTAGACAGATAGGCTCAGAAGGACATGAACCATGATTCTTGGCACTTAACAGGGCAAGTACCATCCCCAGGTGGAGCCGTTGTTATCACCCCATAAATTATGGGAATTAACTGGTGACTGGGATATTATCTGTATCTAGTGTTTTTGTTGACAAATGATTTTTCATTCTGCAAATAATTTGAAAAAAGAAAAGGAAAAAGAAAAGAAAAAGAAAAGAAAGAAAAAGAAAAAAAAGAAAAGAAAAGAAAAGAAAAAGAAGAAAAAGAAAAAGAGGGCATAAAAGAATTGAAATAAGAGCCCCATGCAATAATAGTAACTTGGCCATACCTTTCAAGCATGGCCAAGTACTTTTTAAATTTTATGTTGATAGGGTAGTGAATGATTTGGCTAAACAGTTTAATCTTAGCCAAAGTGTCTAGGTTAGATTAGTGAATAAATCTGGCTAGACTGTCTAATCCTGGTCAGATAGCCCCTAGGTAGAGTAATTTCTTAACCCAACTGTTTAATCTGGGTTAACTGTCATAGGAAGATAGGTTAGCATGTAGGTTAGTTACTTTATTGTTCCATTCCAATAAAACCATCTTGATGTAATGTTTGCACCATGTCTCAAATGCTTAAAATATTTCTTGGTCTAAGTCCATTGGTGGTGTTATTTGAAAAGTTTGAGAAAAACCCGTAAAAACGCTTTTATCCTAATTTTTCTCGGCGCATGTGTTCTTCACGCCCCAGATTATGTTTCCTGCACATTTCAATGGTTCTGATCACGGTGCTCAGACCTACGGTTCACAGAGGATTCCGGACCCCCCCGACCGTTCTTATTTTAACCAAGGCGGGGGGGGGTTCGAAATTGGTAATAACATTGGAGCACATCTGGACAGCCCAGGGAAGGGTGCTTAAATCAATTATCCACAATGGATTCCATACCACGCCATCCGTTCTGCCTTTAATGGAGGGGGGGGGGG
>ML780382.1:604962-625150 GCA_009831015.1 Picea engelmannii
AGTATTAAAGAGCACGCTAAGATCTATGGCTTGGAAATGGGCGCGCAGATCAACGGTCTAAAAAGGTTTTCGGACCCCCCCTGATGTTCTGCTTTTAACCAAAGGGGGGGGTGGTCCAGAATTGTTATTCTCCTCTGGTGGGCCCCGCAGCATACATGGCGTCAGCCTATTGATCCTGAAGTACAATCCCCATCTGCTATATGAAAACCCTCGTCACTCATGGACGTCATCTCCCACTTGTTCCACTTGCTCCCGAGTGTGTCCCATCCCATAACTGTTGTCAGTCCCTGCTGTCAGTACCTTAACCTTTTCACTCATGAACATCCCCTTATTGCGAATTTCACCTCCAATCACCATCCTCCACGTCACCCGTCTGTATGTTTTGGCCACTGTCACCTGCCACCCCACCCCCAAGTGGCCCGTTGTCCATTTATTACAGGATAACATACCCGTTATCCTGCTAACCTGTCTCCCGCATCCAACCGAACCCAGTTTTGAATAAAACTACAGTTATTCCCCTTTCATTCACTATTCGTCCATCACGCCAGAAACATTTACCTCTTACGCCTCCATTGCTTCTCCGTCACCTTCATTCTCAGTCAGTCGACCCCACTAACGTCGTGTTTATTGCAGGTACTATTACATATATGGCGCAAAAGCCAAGACAACAAGAAGGAGAGGAGAATCCTTTTCTCCCGCCTCCTGTCGACCTGGACAAAATCCCATTGGTTGACAAAGACAGGTTGATTGCTGATACCAAGTGTGAATTCGATTTTTCAGACCTCCAGTCATGGCTCCGGGAGGTGTTCCTGGACCAAAGCGATGAAATTGGACTCTGGGAGTCCAATTTTCCCCTGTACATGTTTCCCCAGATCCACCACTTTCCTGAATTCACCCTTAAATGCCAAGCTCATTATATTCCTGACCAGAGGGTCGTCGTCTCCTCATCCGGAGATGCCCTGTTATTCATCACGCCCGAAGAAATAGATCAAATGATGCAAATCCCCCGTGCTAATTCCGCTTCTCCTTTCAACCTAGAAATCCTTACAGAGTTGTATCAAAAGATGACTTTTTCCCAGAGAGCTCAAATATTCGAGTTGTTCCTTCCCACCTCCGCTCAACTCCCTTCCACAAATCCCCCTTACCCGTCGTCCATGTTCTCCACCAAGGGAAATCAGATCATTTCCTCCCTCTGTGCTCTGTTAGGGTACTATTCTGACCAGTGGGTAGATGAGCCCATTCTGGGTTTTCTATCCATTTTCTCCACAGATGAAAAACCCACCACACAGTTTGATTTCAGTACCTTCTTGGCCAACAATATTCATGAAAAGTTCATGAATTTTGGCATGGAAGGAATGTTCAGATATTCGTCCATATTGGCCTACATGTTTGTTTTCTATCAAGCAGATAAATTCAGTTTTTCTATGCAGAAAATGGACGTAGATGGAAGGCCTTATCCAGTCACAGCGTGGACATCTTTGTTGAAGCATAACTCCACAGAGTATAGCTTCAAGGCATTCATCGATCTTTTATACCACCCTGTGGTAAGCATGTTGAGTGGCAAGCCCGAGCCACGAATAAACGACGAGGTCCAGAGAATTCTACATCTCTCGGACAACGCAAAGACAGGGGACTGGTATCTGTATCAAAACCACACTGAGATCAAAGTTTTCGGGTGCGAACTGGCACCCTACAAGATGCTAAATTATGTGTCGGTAATAATATTTGCGTTAGAGTATATAAGGCAGATCATGAATTCAGATGACATTCATTTTGTTTCCGTGAAGAAAAAGCAGCAACTGAGAATTAAGGGGCAGATTGTCTCTTTCATCTGCAACAGCCGAGGCGTCGGGGAGGAAGCTGACAAAATGTTGAAATAAATAAAATTATTTATGAGTTTCCCATGGCAGTATGATCCATATGGGATCATCTCAAAAATGCGGGTGAAAAACAAGAATATCTCGTATGTTCACGAAGCTAAGCCCGAGATTGAGAAATTCGCTAATCGGACGATGTGGGTGTCTGACACCTTGATTGAAGTGGAACAGCAGGTTCCCCCTACCGTTGTCCCACCAACTTCCACACCACAAGTACCTAAGGAAAAAAGGCCTCGACAAGAATCATCTCCATCTGTCACGGAGGTGTCGTCTGAAGAGTTCCAGTTACATACTAAGAGGCCCAAGACAGTCACAGCTCCCAGCCCTACTCAGGAGAAAGAGGTCCCGCCTGCCACAGTGACTAAGTCTGTCATTCAACCTTTCGGGTCGAGCCTATATAAGGAAATCACCCAAGTCGTGCCGAAGAAATTCACAGACTCCCCACTGGACAGTCATCCGGGCAAGACTGGGCCCAAGTTGAGCATCTTCGAGAAGTACGAACTGATCAAGAAAAAGAATCAAACTCTTACCACCAACACCTATGCTCAGTTTCGAAAGCAGACGTCAACTACGCAGCACAAGCTGTTGTCTGCATTTGAAACAGAAAAGGGCAGGATGCACATGGCCTTCCTCCAGGCGCAGGTACCAAACCCCAAGGTAATTACAGATTATAAGAGCGCCACCTTCGAGTTCCAAACAAAGGACATGCACCCAGCAGATCAGATGGATCTGCACAAACAGACAGGAGAGATGGTATTCCATACGTTGGCACATGCTTCAGCTTCAGCAGCAAAATTTTAGGTATCGCTCAATAACGCTCAAACATAGCTCAAGCTGGAGAAGATATCTTCTTTCATGAAGGACAACAGAATTAAGACTTTCGAGGAGTTGGTCCTCAAGATCGGCTATGATCCTGCGAACGTCAAAGCCGTAGAAGAGATGATAAAGAAGAAAAATGCAGACATCGCCTCCTTGAGGAAACAGCTGAAACTCTCACCTACACAAGACTCACAGGTGAAGGAGATACCAGAGAAAGAAGGCGAGAAGGACGAAATGATTAAGCTGCTCATGGAGCAGAACGCCCAGCTCAAATAAATGGAAGCAGAGATGGAGAAATTGCTAAAGGAGAAAGAGAAACTGAAGTCTATGGAATCCATTCCATTAACTGCTATCCCAATCTCAGTGACAAGAACAACAATAGTAACAACAATCCCATCCGCAACACCAGTGACACCACAGGAGGGGACAGATGATCTCGCCAAATCCATGGAGAAAATGAACCTGCAAGAGACAGAAATCAGTAGGCTTAAGAAGGAAGTTGCGAACCTCCAGGAACTCAAAACTTCTTTCCAGATCAGTCTCTCCAAAGAAAAGAAGGTAACTCAGCAGCTCAAGGAATAACTACAGCAGCTCCAAAAGCAAATAGTGGCACGGAAAACTTTGGCTGAGGTCAAAGAGAATGTATGGACAGACATCACGAAGTCCATAAATGAGATATGGCCAATGATCCAAATTATGTTTGAGCAGAATGAGTTGGTCCAGAGAAGCAAAGCGGCCATTGATAAAATCAGAGTAGAATTCGGAGATAGACCAACTCAGGCAAATGATATCATCAAATTTCTCAATTCTAAGACCAGAGAAGAGCTAGAAGAGCTGAAGATAGAGGACAGAATAGAAACCATCCTTGAGGTCAAGAGAGTTTTGACCAAGAGAGGATTAATTCTTCAATTGGAGGAAAATGTTCAGATTATGGACCAGTGGGTACAGAAATTCTTCAGCAAGATCGAGACTCTCCAGAAGAAAGGTCTCCCAGGTCTGAAGGTTATTAATGATAAAATGATGACACTCCCTGATTACAAAAAGAGACTGTCTGAAGTGTCTAAGGACAACTCAAAATTTGCTGGCATACAAGGGAACATCACTGGCAAATCATTCCTGGACTCTCTTCAGTTGGACATCAACATCCAACACGAGATTCGATACATATTCCTCACTAAGCCCACATTCGCCAAGTATACGAAAATGGACGAAGTGTATCGGAGACTACTCAAAGTCACAGTGCCTAGTCATCTCAGATGGGAGGAACTCTACGATCTGCTTGATTAGCAGATGAGCTATCCAGGTCCACTCACCTGTCCAGTCATAAGAGGTTGTACAAGAACCTCGCCAACGGCCTACCCCAGAAATTCCGCATGCAGTTGTGCCAAGTCATCAAGCAGTTTTGATTAGTTAAATTAGTTAGGCTAAAAATAGAATGAGCACGTCCTGATCAGTTATGACTGGAACGTTTGTAATTTGAATTATAAATACTTGACCTTTCAAAGTATTGGGGGTTGTTGATATTTACACCCTGACGCTATCAGACTGTAACATTTTTGAAGAGATCTGCCATTAATAAAAGGAGGCACTCTTACAGGATTCTTGCGTGTATTCACTGGTGAAGTTTATTCTCTAAGTTGAATGTTATCCTTGCTTTGTGATCATATTGTTTTCTGAAACTAATCTTTAAAAGTAACGTATGTTGCAGGATTTATCTTGGATACCCTATTTTCGAATTTAAAGATTTTAATGTTTATCTTCTGATGTTTTCAATTAAGAAATTATTAACTGCTTCTTAGTTGAATTTATCTTTCTCATCTTTTCTTTCGTCCATCATTTAAGCTATTAAAGATCCAGTGAGTATATTATCTCGCCCTGTGGAAGTATTCCTTTACGTTTATGGTTTATATCTCATATTTATTTTAACACAGACCCCATATCCCAATGGAGGTGTAGACTGTCTCAACGAATCCAAAAACACTTTGACAACAAAACCAACAGATTTCTTTACCTAGCCTAATATCTAAAATTATAAACAAAGATAAATCACATAGAGAGATCCCTCTCTGAAGTTGGAAGGGCTAGATCCCAGCTTTAAAAGCGGTTGGATAAAGTTACCTTTGTAGATTTCTTCTGCTTCAACCTCTAGGATATTTACCGAGTGCTAACAGTTACCAATCTTGTCGATAATCTTGAAAGGACCATATCGAATCGGTT
This sequence comes from Picea engelmannii, assembly GCA_009831015.1. Lineage (NCBI taxonomy): Eukaryota > Viridiplantae > Streptophyta > Pinopsida > Pinales > Pinaceae > Picea > Picea engelmannii. The sequence goes on from ML780382.1 coordinate 609,876, forward strand.
TCAACTTTTTAGCTTCTCCTTTAAGCCTCTCGTTACTGATGTAAATCCAAACTTCATCTCCAACTTGGAAACTATGATCAACACAATGCTTGTCATGTCTCGTTTTGTACTTGGCCTGACTCTTTTCCAGCTGCTCTTGCACCACTTGATGTATCGACTGAATTTGTTCAATGAACTTTTCTACCCTATCAATGTCATATTGACCATCGGTAGCAATATCTTTCCCAAAGATAAAATCTAAAGGAGACTTGGGAAAATAGCCAAAACATGCTTCAAATGGCGATGTTTGAGTCGAAGAGTGCTTAGCTCAATTGTAATCATGCTGAATGTAGTGTAAATGATCATCCCAAAGTTTAGGATGCTTTCTACAATAAGCACAAAGAAGATGCACCACTGTTCAATTTACCACCTCTATCTGACCATCTATTTGCGGATGAAAAATTGTGCTCTTTTTAATTTTGGTGTCCATGAGTGCCCATAAACTCGACCAAAAACTTCCAACAAATCGAGAATCTCGATCAGAAATAATGGATTTAGGAAATCCAAAATGCACCCAAACATTTTGAAAGAACATCTGTGCCATTTGTTCTGTTGTAACCTGCTTAGTACAAGGCATCAAAATACACATTTTTCTAAATCGATCAACAACAACATAAAGATAATCATGATTTCGTCTTGACATAGGTAAACCACCTACAAAGTCCATAGAAATACTTTCCCAAGGTTGAGAAGGAACTGGAAGTGGAGTGTACAAACCCAGCTTTCGATTGCTAGGTTTACTTGTGGCACATAACGAACATCCCCGAACATATCATGAAACACTTTCATTCATTTTAGGCCAGTAGCAGTATCTTTGCAAATTAGCCGTTGTCTTGCCTACGCCAAAATGAAAAGCAATAAGAGAAGAATGGGTTTCTCTTATAATGTTGATTATTTCCCCCTGTGGAATACACAACTTGCCAAGATGATACAATATATTATTATGCACATGGTAATCCAATTCTTCAACATGGTTAGAGTGGCATAAAGTTTCATACACTTCTTTGAAATCAGTATCTAAAGCATATTGCTCAACATAACTTTCATGCATTATAGGACTATTCTTAAGAATAATTGAAGCACTAATAATAGGCCTTGAAAGCATATCAACGACTTTGTTAAAAATTCCCTTCTTATACCTGATAACCAAATGAAACTGTTGAAGAAAACCCATTCCATAATTTCTTGCATCTTTTAATTGATCAAGCAAATCATCAATTCTAGGAAGAGGATAACGATTCTTAACTGTAATTTTTTTCAAAGCCCTGAAATCAACACACATACGCCATGTACCATCTTTATTTGGCACTAACACAATTGGAGATCTACATGGCGATGAGCTTGGTACAATAACCCCTTTGTCGAGCAACTCTTGAATTTGTTTTTTAATCTCAGCATTTTCCATAACTCACATTCTATACATACCAATGTTTGGAAGAGGACTATCTTGCTGCAATTGAATTTCATGTTGGACTCCTCTTTTCGGAGGTAATCCCTTAGGTTCTTTAAACATTTCATTATACTGATTAGCAACTTCATATAAATCGGATTTCAACTTTGTATCACAACCTTGAAATGCTTCGGTTTCAATATCTTCTTTAGGTTTGATCATTAAGAGAACAAAATTCTTACTAGCATTGACTAATCTCTTCATTTGTCCCGCATTTATAAGTGATAAATTCATCTTCTTTGTATGGGCTCTAACAAGGTATTCAACTCCATCTTTAAACAAATGATACGTATTCTCATGACGATGAAAAATAGCTTTCCTATCGTACAAATATGGGATTCCCAACACAATACCACAGATATCCAACGGAATAACATCAAGCTCTACATCATCAATGAAATGTGTAGTGATAGAAAACCTAAGTTTACACCTTCTTGTTACTTGTAACTTAGGATTATCACATATCCAACCAAGAGGGTATGGCGTAGGATGTGGAATTGTTTCCAACTTTAATTTCTTAACAGTTTCTTTAGAAATAAGGTTTGCTTGAGATCCAATATCAAATAGAGTATCTATCTTAGTATGCTTTGAAACAACCCTTATGTGAAAAAGTTCAATTCTCTCTTTTTCTTGTTGAGTTACATTGATATTACTTGAAGAACTAGTACTTGCATTAGAAACATTACCTTGATAACCCATGTCTGTGATCTTCGTTTCATCACCCGAATCAGAACCTAAATCATGTTGAACGGTTGCAACAGTCTTTGACTTCCCTTTGTTGTTGTTGCCAAACTTTTTGGGTCTTATTTCAAGATGAAGTTTCCAACAATGGTCTTCATCATGGCCATCTTTTGAACAATGTTTACATGTGAATTTTTCTCCCTCTTTCTTAACAACAACACTCTTTCTGCCATTGCCCTTGAACTTATTCTTTCCTTTGTCTCCATGGCTGAAATTCTTCTTGTTACCCTCATGAGTGTCATTCCTTCCTCTTGCTTCCAAATGAGTAGCCTGAACACAAACTTCATCTAGATTTGAATGATTAAACATGAGTATAGTATGTCTGAAATAACTATGTAAAGCTCCAATGTATTTGAGTAAAGTTTCTTGAGAAGACAAATCTACTCCCAAAACCAAAGCTCTTCTCCTAAATTCTTGAGTAAATATTTGCACACTCTGTCCTTTAGCTTGTCTAAAATTTTGCCATTCCATAGTATCCTTTTGCTTATATGCCAATGGATAAAATTGTTTTTTAATTGCAACAATAAAATCATTCCAAGAAATTAAAATTTTACCATGCTTTTTCATATCCTCCTACGTCTTGGATTCCCACCAAATAAGTGCTTCACCATCCAATCTTAAAGAAGCAAGATGAATTTTGGTTTCATCATATTGAATTTTTTGTATTCTACAATATACCTCAATTTGACGTATCCAATTATCTAATTTCTCAGCATTAACTTCTCCATTGTATATTGGCAATTCAAATTTTATATCAAGCTTTAATGAAGGAATTTGCGAAGGAGTTTTACCATGTCCCTTTGGAGAATTTGGAAGAGGTCTTGAACTGGTAGAAGAAGAAGAAGAAGAAGATGGAGGAGAGGGTGGTGGAGAAGCACCATTCCCTCCATTTCCATTTGGAGTTTTGTCACCACTGCTTCCCTTATGCTTTGAAGGATTGGAGCCTTCACCTTGCAACAATGCATTCCTTTCCATCAAGATCTTCATCATCTATCTCATATCCATGACAACCTTTCTGAGATCTTCATCTTCTGCAGGAACACCTTCATGACTTTCTTCATGAGCCATACTTGGTGAATGCCTCCTTGAAACTTGCGGTGATTGTATATGCTTCCTCCTTGAAGGAAGAGAACTTGGCGCCACAAGTTGACCTTCTCCTCTTGTGAGTTTCAACCTTGTGAGAATCAGAAACAAAACACTTGCAAAATAATCAAGTCTTCAAAAACCTATGCTTTGATACCAACTTGATCTAAAAATGAAGAAGACTTGAAATCTTGAAAATATTTGCGAGTAAATTTTATGTGTTAAAAGAAAATGGATCAACTTTGCAACACATTAACTAAAGGATTACTTATTCAAGATACAAATAAATAACAACATAATCAATGAACAAAAGCACATAAACAAAGCAAATGATAAAGGAGTTCACCCCTCTCTTGGGCTACATCTCCTGGTCCAGCTTCCAATGGATCATTATTATTGATTGTTCAAAGTGATAAAAAACGTGCTTTATAATGCTCAAATTGACCAACAGACTACTCCAATGGATTCAGAGTGTCCAAAAACCCCTAAATGGGCTTTTTCGACACCTCGTTTGGGCAAAAAACAAAGAAGTTAGGCTTCTTGGAAGTCCCCTCTTCAAGCTTGTTGTCTATGCATCTACAAATCGCACCCCTCTTCATGCAACCTAGCACACACGCTTATTTAAGAGAAAAAACATGGCACCAGGCGCAACCGCACCAACAGTGAAAACTGTAGGACAGTTATGGGCGCGCCAGCCCCTAACCGCCTAGCACTCGGGCACATGAGGTCCACGATATGACCTCGGGCTAACAAAAGAACCCAACCGTTTCAAACCCCGCGCCCTCGGTTGTGGTCACATGTGGTTATGTATATAACCACGGGCTACATGTTTTAAAAACCCTGCGCGCTATTTTACAAAGGGTATGGCCATATATATAAAACCATGCGACCGGGGCTCCATTCAAAACACAACTCCCGCGTGCACCCTCCGTGTGATATGTGGTCACATAGTAACACAAAAAACCACGGGTTGGGGTTAAGCCCCAGCCCGACCCCCGCCCACATTTACAATAGTTTGAACTTAAATTAAATGCAAATTGTTATATAGTAAGCAACAACATGTGGGCGCATTGGTAGGGTGGCTCTTGCCAAGACTTTGGACTGTGGGGGAGGTCACCGGTTCGAATCCCACGGACTCCACACAAAAATTTTAAATAACAAGCAAATAGCCAATAAAGGGGTGCCACGTGGTATCCCATGACTGGGCCACGTGGCTTCTTACCATTGACCAAAATGATGCCACATGTCGAATTCTGATTCAACCATATCTTCCAATCCAAAACTGCCACATCACCTCTGCCAGTCAGTGTACGAACTCTGCCACGTCAGCCTGTACGGACTGTATAGTAAACGTCCTTTTTTTTCCCTATTTGACAATTCGAGCAGATCACAATATCTCTCGCTCCCGACGTCCGTTTGAGACAAAACGAGTTGTGTTGGGTTCACAACAATGATGCCTACGCTCTCGTTCGATTTGAAGTGATTCTGAGAACTTTGAATTTTTGAGCAAAATTTGATCCCCTGATCAGCCATTGACACATTGCCATTTTTTCTGTGATATTGGTGTTCAAAGTCTATTTTTCATAGTACCCCATGGATTTAGGTGACATTTCACTCTTACTGAATTGGAATAGATTTCAACCTGTTTTTTTTCTTAGTACCCCTTTCTCCTTTTTGACATGCAACGAGTCTCAAACTTTATTTTTCTTAGTACCCATTTATCTTCGTTGATGTGTCCTCTTTTTTTGTGTGGCATGAATGTTGAACTTTTATTTTCCTTAGTAGCCCTTGCACTTAGCTGATGTTTTACCCTTGTTGAGTTGGCATAGCTTTCCACCTCTTCATTTTCTTAGTGCCCCTTTATCCTTGTTGACATGGAACATGTAAAAAAAAAAATATTTTTCTTGGTACCCCCTTATCTATGTTGACATGTCGCCCTTTTTTGTGTGGTATAGGTGTTGAACTTCTCTTTTCCATAGTACTCCTTTCTCTTAGGTGACATGTTACCCTTGTCGAGTTGGCATATATTTTGACCTATTCCTTTTCTTAGTACCATTTTCTCCTTGTTGACAAGGCAGAGGTGTCAAACTTTTATTTTTCTTAGTACCCCTTGATCTCAATTGACATGTCACCCTTTGGTTTGTAGCATAGGTCTTGAACTTCTCTTTTCCTTATCACCACTTGTTACTAGGTGACATGTCACCCTTGCTGAGTTGAAATATATTTTGACCTCTTCATTTTCATAGTAACCCTTTCTCCTTTTTGTATGGAATAGGTGTTTAACTTCTATTTTCCTTGGTACCCCTTGCTCTTAGTTGACCTGTCACCCTTTTTGAGTTGGAATAACTTTCAACCTCTTCATTTTCTTAGTACCCCTTCTCCTTGTTGACAAGGTAGAAGTGTAAAACTTTTATTTTTCTTAATACCCCTTTATCTATGTTGATTTGTTGCCCTTTCTTGTGTGGCATAGTTGTCAAACTTATATTTTCCTTAGTACCCCTTGGTCTTAGGTGACGTGTCACCTTTGCTGATTTGGAATAGCTTTCAAGCTATTTTTTTTCTTAGTATTGAGTTATCCTTTATTACATTGCATGAGTGTCAAACATTTATTTTCTTAGCACCCCTTTATATTTGTTGACATGTGGCTTTTTTTTATGTGGTCTAGGTGTTGAACTTCTCTTTTCCTTAATACCTCTCTCTCTTCTGTGACATGACACCCTTGTTGAGTTGTCTATAGATTTCCAACACTTCATTTTAATAGTACGCCTTTCTCCTTGTTGACATGACACGGGTGTAAAAATTTTATTTTTCTTAGTACCACTTATCTCTTTTGACATAGGTGTTGAAGTTATCTTTTTGTTAGTAACCCTTGCTATTAGGTGATGTGTCAACCTTTCAAAGTTGGAATATCTTTCAAACTCTTCATTTTCTTAGTACCCCTTTCTCCATGTTTAAATGGCACAATTGTCCATTTTTTTTGTTTTTTAGTATCCCTTTACCTCTGTTGATGTGTCGTCCTTTTTTGTGTGGCATAGATGTTGAAATTCGCTTTTACTTAGTACCCCTTTCTATAAGGTGACATGAGACCCTTTCTGTGTTGGCATAGATGTCAACCAATTCATTTTATTAGTACCCTTTTCTCCTAGATGACATGCCATAGGTGTCAAAATTTAATTTTTCTTAGTACCCCTTTATCTTCATTGACTAGTCACCCTTTTTTGTGTTTCTTAGTTGTTGAACTTCTCTTTTCCTCAGTACCCATTCATATTTTGTAACACATTAGCCTTATTGAGTTGGCATAGCTTTCCAGCCCTTCATTTTCATATTACCCCTTTCTCCTTGGTTACATGGCACGAGTGTCAAACCTTTATTTTTCTTAGTACCACTTTATCTCTATTGGCGAGTGTCAGGCTCCAGTTTTCTCATATTTTATGTGACAAAAATGCACTCATCATTACACCTACTCCCCACATTTCTTCAATAATATATCCCTAATTACACCATAAACCTCCATTATCTCTTGTTATTAATCCTATGTGGTTAATACATAATTTCTCATATTTTTAGTGATTAAAAGGATGATTATACAATAGTTTTGTTGATGATGGTTTAATCCTATGTTTATATGTCTAAAAAATATGTTCCTGCACTATTCTCGGACTCGAAGTCATCTGATACTCGCACTGGAACTCATATGGTACCTGCACCAGAACACTCAAGGTCATTTGATACTCACACTCCAAGTCATCTGGTACCAGAAGGTTCTACAATCAACCGGTACCTGTGTTCATCCGGTACCCATGATCATCCAGTATAAGTGTTTATTTTTCACTTGTGCTCATCCGGTACCAGCATCCTACAAGCATCTGATACCAAATATAGTTTGAAAATTTGGAATGCTTCTAGAGGAAAATCAGGGAAATGGGTTTTGTCTAGAACGATGTCAACATGCAGACACATGAGTCAAACGACCAACTTGCGCCTCAATTTACATGTCGATGAAGGAAAATATCAAAATTATAAGATATGGTTTTTGTCTAAAATATGGAAAATTGAGTAACTTGCGAGCTGTTTTTTAAAATTCAAATTTAGTTAAGAAATAACGAAGGATCATTAACCCGAATTTGTCATATTTGGTGAAAACCCTAGATTTGGGGATTTTATCTAAAATTGTAAAATTTGTTTCCTAAGCTTTAGGATTCGGTTCTATCCTTAGAAAATGATTTTATGTATAAAATGAGCCTCATGAGGCTAAGGATAGGGGAATGATGTTAATGCTATGAACAAGGTTTATTGTTGTTGAATCCTGTGTTAATTTTGATGTGGTGATTGAGTGCATACCAATGGAGATTTTTGGTATTGAATTTGATTCACTTGTTCATCACACCTAGCTTATGAAACTTCATTAGCGTGTGTACTATGTTGGCTTGGGCCTACCAACTAGCTGTAACACATTGCTTTAATTCAATTTTTAGTTTAGTTATTTATTAGATTGTTGTAGTTAAATTTGTGTTGTGTTAGATATGATTTCCAATTCTAAATTTGTTGTGCACATGATAACTTGTTGATTTCATCAAATGTATCGCTAATTATTTTGTGAATTATTTTGAAAGTTTGATTTAATTGCACACAACCTAGAGGAGAGAAGATCTTCTATAGATGCATTGTGTAGTGGGAAATTAATTTTATTTCTTGCATAACATAACCATAAAACACATGCGATCTCTGATTACAATTTACGTATTTCAATTTGAGTCGAATTGATAGAAAAGAGCCACAAAGTTTTATTCATTGAAGTGTAAACATAGACCACCATTTATTTTTGTGTTTTTTGCAAACATTATGGTTCAATTAATTATTTCCATTACATAGTTGGAGTGATAAATGTTAGAGGAATGTCTTTTAATTAGAGGATTTGAATGCAATCTTAAAGATTGAATTTTATGTAAAGAAACAAATAGAAATGAATCTTGAACTCTTACATAAATACATATCATAGGTTCTTCAAAGAATGATATTAACACAACTCCAAAGGTTCTGAATATTAAAAATAAGTATTGTGCAAAGATATTATTCAAAACATACTCATAAAGCAGAGCATTGATTCTTGTCACACATGGAATTCTTATTGAGTTGGAATTGATTAGGAGTTTGAGAAGAAGGTTGTTATTATATTTTGTTGAGCATGAATTCAACAACCAACAATCTTTGAAATTTGGTTTTTGGAATTTTATTGTAAATGGATGAGTGATTGAAAGAATCTTTTGGGTGATTCCATTTTTATGAAGAGCTTGAGTACTAAGTGGATTTAAATCAAAAGAATCATTTTTATGTTTTATGGGTTGATGTTTTGATTGATTCCATAATTATTTGAAGGAGTGACAAGAGGCTAGTACTATGTTTGCATCATTTTCATTTATTCTACTCTATGTTCAATAATTTACTTTTACAATTAGTCAACAAAGGTTTGAACACAACATGATAAGGATTAAAGTTCTTGGATTTTGAGAATAAGTTTTTAATGAGGATTCTTTTACTTATTTTAGATTTTTGTACCAATTTGCACTAGTTTCTGATTTCAATACTAGAATTTTAATATTGAGTACATTTGATGATTGCTAGATTAGGCTAGTTTGATATTGATTGAGATTGATGATTTTGAGTTTCTTGCACTTTAATTTCATATAGCTTCAATCATCAAAGCACAAATTAAGGGTCTAAGTCGTGAGATATGGCCTCCCTATGATGGGATTCATCCCAAGGTGTTTTTTTATTCCCAATCAATTGAGTTAATTTCCATTTTATTTATCACATTAGAGTGTGGTTTTCGACATTAGATATTAGTCTAGGATAAGCTCCAATCCTTCATTTCATGTTCTTGCACCTCAAAGTTTATGAGCCCGGGTTGAAAATTTAAAGTTAGGAATTAATAGTGCATATATTTATCCCAACAACGAGTCACCCATTTTTTTGTGGCATAGGTGTTGAAATTATCTTTTCCATAGTACCCCTTTCTCTTAGGTGATGTTTCACCCTTACTGAGTTGGAATAGCTTTCAACCTCTTTTTTTCTTAGTACCCCTTTCAAAATGTTGACATGGCACGGGTGTCAAAATTTTATTTTTCTTCGTAACCCTTTATCTCTATTGATGTGTCACCCCTTTTTATGTGGCATAGGTGTTGAACATCTCTATTCCTTAGTAACCCATTCTCTTCTGTGACATGTCACCTTTGATTATTTTAAATATATTTAAACCTATTTTTTTTCTTAGTACCCCTTTCTCTTTATTGACAAGGCACAAGTGTCAAATATTTATTTCTCTTAGTACCCCATTATTTCTATTAACGTGTCACCCTTACTTCGTCAACATATCTTTCTACCTATTCATTTTCTTAGTACCCATTCATCCTTGTGGACATGGGATAGGTGTCAAAATTTTGTTTTTACTACTACCTCGTTATATTTGTCAACATGTCGCGCCATCTTATGTGGCATAGGTGTTGAATGTTTCTTTTCCATAGTACCCATTTTTATTAGGTGCAATGTCACCCTTACTGAGTTTTCATAGATTCAACCTCTTCGTTTTCTTAGTACCCCTTTATCCTTATTGACATGGCATGGGTGTCAAACTTTTACTTTTCTTAGTACCCCTTTATCTCTATTGATGTGTCGCCCATTTTTGTGTGGAATAGGTATTGAAATTATCTTTTCCTTATTACACCTTGATCTTAGGTGAAATTCTAGCCTTGTTGAGTTGGCATAGGTTTCAACCTCTTCATTTTCTTAGTACCCCTTTCTCATGGTTGACATGCCACATGTGTCAAAAATTAATTTTTCTTAGTACCCCTTTATCTTCGTTGACGTGTCACCCTTTTTTATGTTGCTTATTTTTTGAACTTATATTTTCCTTAGTACCCCTTCCTCTTTTGTGAAACATCACCCTTGCTGATTTGGCATGGATTTCCAGCCCGTCATTTTCATAGTATCCCTTTCTCCTTGGTTACATGGAACATGTGTCAAATTTATGTTTTATTAGTATCCTTTTATCTCTGTTGATGTGTCACCCTTTTTTGTGTGGCATAGGTGTTGAACTTCTATTTTCCTTAGTACCCCTTTCCTTTAGGAGAAGTGTCACCCTTGTTTATTTGGAATAGCTTTCGGCCTCTTTGTTTTCTTAGTACCCCTTTCTCCTTGTTGACATGACAATGGTGTCAAACTTTTATTTTTCTTAGTACCCCTTTATATCTATTGATGTCTCACCCTTTTTTGTGTGGAATAATTGTTGAACTTATCTTCTCCTTTGTAACCCTTGAACAAATTTCTCCATGTCGACAAGGCATTGGTGTCAAACTTTGTTTTTTTAGTATCCCTTTATCTCTGTTGACGTGTCATGATTATTTGTGTGGAATAGGTGTTGAAATTTTCTTTTCCTTAGTAACCCTTGCTCTTAGGTGATGTATCACACTTTCTAAGTTGTCATAGATTTCAACCTCTTCGTTTTCTTAGTACTTATTTCTCTTAGTTGAGATGACACGAGTGTCAATGTTTCATTTTTCTTAATACCCCTTTGAAGGTTGAGGTGTCGCACGTTTTTGTGTGGCATAGTTGTTGATATTCTATTTTCCTTAGTAACCCTTGCTCTAAGGTGACATTTCACTCTTGATGAGTTTGAATAGATTTTGAACTCTTCGTTTTCATATTACCCCTTTCTAATTGTTGACATGGAACGAGTGTCAAAGTTTTATTTTTCTTAGTACCCCTCTATCTCTATTAATGTTTCACCCCTTTTTGTGTGGCATGGGTATTAAAATTCTCTTTTCCTTAGTAACCCTTTCTCTTTTGTGACATGCCAACTTTTTTGAGTTGGAATAGTTTCCTAGCTCTTTTTTTTCTTAGTACCCCTTTCTCCTTGTTGAGAAGGAAGGGGTGTCAAACTTCTATTTTTCCTAATACCCCTTTATCTCTATTGAAGTGTCACACTTTAATGTGTGGCATAGATGTTGAACTTCTATTTTTCATAGTACAGATTTCTCTTTGGTGATGTGTCTCCCTTGCTAAGTTGACATATATTTCAACCTATTTATTTTCTTGGTAACCCTTTCTCCTTTTTAACATGGCACATGTGTCCAAATTTCAGTTTTCTTAGTACTCGTTTATGTTTGTTGACATGTCACCCTTTTTTGTGTGGCATAGGTGTTGAAACTTTATTTTCCTTAGTATAAATTTCTATTAGGTGACATGTCACCCTTTCTTAGTTGGCATATATTTCAACCTCTTTCTTTTCTTAGTACCCCTTTCTCCTTCTTGACATGGCATGGGTCTCAAACGTTTATTTTTCTTAGTAACCCTTTATCTTTGTTGACATGTATCCCTGTTTTGTGTGGCATAGGTGTTGAACTTATATTTCCCTTAGTAACCATTTATCTTAGGTGAGATGTCATCCTTTCTGAATTGACATAAATTTCAACCTCTTCATTTTCTATGTACCCCTTTCCCCCAATTGACATGGCATGGGTGTCACAATTTCATTTTTCTTACTACCCCTTTATCTTTGTTGACATGTCAACCTTTTTTGTGTGGAATATTTATTTAAATTATCTTTTCCTTAGTACCCCTTTCTCTTTTGTGATGCATCAACTGTAACGTCCCCGACCACCCATGGTTGGGCCATGCTACACAAGATAATTCTCTTGTTCTCTCAGCGAAACATATTGTAACATACCCAATATCCAACTGAGCTATGCCACATAAATTTTTCGAACTGCATGCAATTAAAATATACACACACAAAACTCTTGTGGAAGCATTATATATAAAACCTAAACATACAAATACACCTATAAATATGCAGATTCACACTGAAATAACAATAAACATATACATGCAACATATATAGGAAATACCCATAAAAATAAACACAGTTATAACCACACATATGATAACCCATAAAAATAAGCATGTAAATAACAATACAACATGTAAATTTATCACACAATTGACACTTATATTGGTAGGAATATCACCAACTACATGCAAACCTTCCACGAACCTCCCAACCTTATACCACATTGCTCATCACCCTCAACAACGAGTCACCCCCGAGCTAGGACTAAACTCCACCCGGGTAAAGGGATTCCTAACCAAGCTAATGGCTCATGGATAACAAGAAAGACTTTGTCTCAGGTTCCAAATAAAACTAATAGCCTATAGTCCCTCATTCCCCAAATGCCTATACCACCCAGGAAGTGTGCCCCTTCTCTTCTCAACAGTCCTTCGATTGCCCCACTTCCTTTCCGGGCTTCAGCAACAGGTCGGATAGGAAGTCTCAGAGCATTGTAGCTATAGTTTAGCACCTTCAGAAAATTGATTCCCAACAGTTATCTCACCCGGAGAATTGCTCATAGGCCTGAAAAACCGCCTCTTCAATATCCCATGGGCCTAGAAAATCGCTTCTTCAGTCAAGCTCCCAAGCTAACCAGCTACTCAAAACAAATATGGGCAAGGATATAGTTCAGGAACAGTGATAGGAAGGTACGAGGATAGCTCAATGAATGTGTGAAGGATCTTTGAATAATTGATGAATGATGGTTGAATGATGGGAGAGTTTGTGAAAATGAAAGAATTCCCAACAATATGTATGCATGTTCCCAACTTGAAACTTGTCACGTTGGGAGATACTTTGGCCCACTTGTCCCCAACTTTAGAACTTAAGATAAAATAATTATCCATACTTTATGTTTTAAGAAATATTAATATAATATTCCTTTTTGGCTTAAGCTCCCTAGCTTATCCCTTTTCCTTCACTTTTGTCCCCCCCTTTCCCTAAATAGTGGAGTTTAGTCCCCCATCTCCTTTATCATGGTCGGTCTGCACGCAACAATGTATTTTATATTAATCATGAGACATATACAAAAATAGGCACACTAGCCTTTAACATCTAAGCTCTCCAGCCTAATCAAAACATAAGAATCCTAGCTTATAATACTATCTCACCAGCCTATAAAACACACCATATGCACAAAGTCTCCCTGGCCTCAACATCTTGCGCACTTAAGTTACTACACATGCTATCCTAGAATGTGCACACTTCATCATTTTACTGTGTAATACATGTGCGCACTATGCCATGAAAGGTGCATAAAAAATGATATCAAACAACTCAATAGCTTAAGTAAATTTTCATTTACATTACAATTGGGATCGGCCTAGGGATATTACAATCCCCTCCCCTTATCTATGCACTATCCTCAGTGCATCATGTACACATATACACAAAAATTTCAAAAATCCTCAAAACGATGCGGGTATTCTACCTGCATTGCATCCTCATTCTCCCAAGTAGCGTGTTAACAACCAAATATCAATATAGCATAGAAAAACCTCAGAGAAAGTACTCAACACCTTGAAAAAGAGATAATTTTAGATAATAAGCCTCTTCGAGGGGGTAACCTCCTTTTACCCCACTTAAATGTTCCAGTACAAGATGATTCAAAATGAAAATGTCTCCTTGGTATATATAGGAGACTAGGAGGTATAATTACAACTATTGCCTAAAGCCGACATAAATAAAATAACATTACTAATATAATATGCCCCAATTAAGGGGTAATGAGCCAATATTAGGGCTTAACATGCCCCTCCCCTTGAGACAAGTGTTGTCTGCAACACTTGAGTAACTCTGGATGCTTCTGTATAAAAGACTCATCTTCCCAAGTGGAATCTTCAGACAGTAGTTTCCTCCATTTAATGAGATACTCTGAAATGGATCTATTCCTCAGCTGGTGAATTCTTGGGATTCCTCAGCTGGTGAATTCTTGTGTCAGTGATGACTTCAGACTCCAATATGATTTTTCCTTCCTCATCAAGTTCTGGAAATATAGTTTGAACTGGGATCTTGTCGCCTATAACCTTCTTTAAGCATGAAACATGGAAAACTGGGTGTACTCGTGAAGATGCAGGCAACTCCAATTTGTATGCCATAGTACCAATATTTTGAAACACCTTATAAGGGCCATATTACTTTGGTGATAATTTATTATCCTTCTTGTCTTGCTTGAGGGAAATCTGTTTGTATGGTTGTAGTCTTAAAAATACCCAATCCCCTACTTCAAAACTTATTTCACTACGATGTTAATCTGCTTGTTGTTTCATGCGATTTTGTGCCATGGTCAGGTTGACCTTTAAGATTTAGAGAACTTGTTGTTGATTCTCGATGTGATCTTCCACTACTTGAACCTTAGATTTTTATTTTAGAAAAGAAGTGATGGAAGGAGGGTGGTATCCATAAATTGCCATAAATGGTGTCATTTTTGTTGCAGTATGAAAGGAAGTGTTATACCACCATTCTGCCAAGGGTAACCATTTTAACCATTGTGTTTGTTTATCAGAGACAAAGAAACAAAGGTATCCTTCCTGACATTTGTTCACTATCTCATTTTGTCCATCAGATTGAGGATGATAGGATGAGATATGAGCCAATTGAGTACCCAAACAAGAAAATAATTTTGTCCAAAAATGTCCAGTGAAGATGGGATCTCTGTCACTTACAATAATCTTTGGGCTTCCATGTAGATTTTGAACTTTCTCCATGAATGCGGTGGCAACTATAATAGCTTTGAAGTGATGAGAGAGTGCACAAAAGTGTGCGTACTTGGTCAGTCTATCAACAATCACCATGATGACACTCTTTCCTTCAGACTTTGGTAACCCTGAGATGAAATCCATGGGAACCTCCTCCCAGCACTGACCTGGGATGGATAATGGTTGTAAACGACTTGGGGTCTTAATTGTTTCCACCTTATTTTGTTGGAAAACCAAAAATTCTACCACAAACCTTTGAACATTAGTTTTAAGGCCATCCCAAAAAAAATCCTTCTTGACTCTATGGTAGGTTTTCAAAAATCCCGAGTGCCCTCCTACTAGAGAGGTGTGCAATTCCAATAGTACCTTTTGTTTGAGTTGG
>ML780382.1:627803-642029 GCA_009831015.1 Picea engelmannii
GTACTGTCTCCAAAAGAGTGATTTTGAGAAACTGACAAGTGTAACTTTCTTCATGAAAATGATCTTAATGAAGAGTCAGATCTTCTATCACCATGTCATTATCATGTCATCATCTTGATAACCAAAAATGAGGATAACAGTTATCCTTTAAAGTTCCTATGAATACATCAATCAAGTGCTCATCTGGAATATCGATTACCTTTATATTCAATCTTTGGAAGTTCTCAATGTGCTTGGTAACTGAAGCCTTTTGCTTGAGATATATAAATTGGCTAAAGAAGGTATTGTTGCTTGTATCCTCATAGTGTTCTATCATTTCTTCCGTGAAAATTGTCCAAGTGACAAGTAATTTGCGAGAACAAAGCCATCGATACCATACAAATCGATTAGGTTCTAAATATAAAGAAGAAATTTGTACCTTTTGTGTATGTGACAAATTATGGAGATCAAAGAATTGATCCATATGAAGTATCCATGTGATTGGATCCTCGCCATCAGACTTCCTCATATCAATCTTAGGAACGTGGTTGGTCTTCAAACCAAAGTTGGAGTTTCTCCATTCTTGATTCACCTTCCTTGTGTCCTCATCATGACTTTCATGGGATGAATTTTCACTTTCAGGTGTCTTATCTGTTACAAAAATTTTCTATACTTCCATGATCTCCCCTTTTAAACCATCTATCTTAGTATCCAACTTAGCTTCCATTGAATCCATCTTAGTATCCAACTTAGCTTCAATTGAATCCATCTTAATATCCAACATAGCTTCCATTGAATCCATCTTATTTTGTAGTTCATTTATGTCCCTACGCATTTCTTCACCTTCATCAAGAGTCCAAGTAGGATTTTCTAGAGGCTTATTTGGTGTAGAAGTTCCCTTTTTTGGTGGCATGTTGGCCAAGTATCACTTTTGAACCTTGATTTTGAGGTGGTTCTGCTAGAGAATATTTCTTCCGTTGTATCTCCCAAGTTTAGAACCTTATGGGTATGAAACTTTATTTTATGTAGTTCTATTATATGTATTCTCTGTAATGCCATAGGTCTTATCAAAATTGGATGTGCCAAGTGGAATTTACGGTAACTTCCCCACAACTTGCGGATTTTTGGCCTTTCCAGGAGATCTCACTTGTATAACGTGCCACACACAAAATAATTGATATAAAATTTTGAAACTCGCACCAAAAATACTACAGACAGTCCACGATCCAATGAAACTAGTCCCACTAAATTTGGATACTCTAGGAAGAATTTATGATTGTTTTGCGTGGAACACCTTCTTGAGACTAGTCAATAGGACTAGGCTGATACCCTATCTTACACAGGGTGTATCTACAAATTGAAGATGACCTAGAAGATGACATTTTTACCATAGATACCTTACTAATTTCTATAAATATCCTCTAGAGTTCAGGGTCTGAAATGTTACATAAAAGTTTTTATAGCGAAAATTCCATAATGACTCAGTTCAGGAGGATTCCAGAACCCTATCTTGTACAAGTTGTATCTCCGAAAGTATTAGGCCTCAGGAGCTAAATTTGGAACCCAACGTACCTTTATCCGTCTACTAAATATTCTCTAAGACGTTACTTCTGAAACGTTGTAGAAAAAAAGTTATAGCTAAAATTCCAAGGTGTCTCAGATGTAGCAGCGAAACCCCAAGACCTTGAGGTCTGATACCATATGTTAAGAACCAAATATCAATATAGCATAGAAAAACCTCAAAAAAAGTACTCAATGCCTTGAAAAAGAGATAATTTCATATAATAAGCCTCTTCGAGGGGGCAACCTCCTTTTGCCCCACTTAAATTTTCTAGTACAAGATGATTCAAAATGAAAATGTCTCCTTGGTATATATAAGAGACTAGGAGGTATAATTACAACTAATGGCCTAAAGCTGACATAGATAAAATAACATTAATAATATAATATGCCCCAATTAAGGGGTAATGAGCCAATATTAGGGCTTAACATAGCGTCCTCAGGACTGTAAAAGGTCCATTGGACCTTTACAAGCCCTATGGATCGGTTCCAGAGCTGTTTGATTTTCTGGTCTAGAATGCATACCGGATGCACTTGAAAAGCACCTTTTTTCTCCACTTGAATCACATTCCAATCAATAACATGATTAGCATCATGTATATATTTCTTGAGCAATGATACATGGAATACATTATGAACAGACATAGATGCAGACAATGAAATCATATAAGCTACTAGACCAATCCTCTCTAGGATTTCAAATGGCCCACAATAGCGAGCTGCCAACTTTGAACAATTTCCCAACTTCGGGGAACTTCTGTTGGCCTTCACTTTCAAGAATACATGGTCACCCACTTTAAATTCCCTCTGAGTTCTTCCTTTATCAGCATAGCTTTTCTGCATGTCTCAGGCAAATTTTTTTATTTTTTTTTTATCATTTTCTTCTCCATTTCCCTGAGTAAATCTAGCCCAACCACTGCTTTGTCTGCTAGGTTATCCTATCTTACTAGTGTGTTGCACATTCTTCCATAAAGTGCCTCAAATGGGCTCATCTTTAGAGATTCTTGGTACCCATTGTTATAAGCAAACTCTACCAAGTGTAGGTAGTCTTCTCATTTAGATGGTTTATCCATCACATACATCCTAAAGATATCTTCAATCACTTGATTCACCCTCTCTATTTGTCCATCTAATTATGGATGATAAGTTGTATTAAAATTCAAATTTTTTCCAAATCCATTAAATAACCCCTTCCAAAATTGTGAGGTAAATTTTGGATCTCTGTCAGACACAATTGTCTTGGGTATGCCATGTAATCTAGCAATTTCTCTCATATAAAAATCAAGAATGTTCCTTTCCTTGTGAGTGAGCTTAACGGGAATAAAATGGGTAGCTTTAGTAAGCTTATCCACCACTACCATGATAGAATCATGTTGCTTATTTGTTCTAGCCAATTTAGTGATGAAATCCATGGTTACAACTTCCCATTTCCACTCAGGAATGGATAATGGTTGTAGCAAACTGTAATATACCAGATATAAAAAGTATGAAAAACAGAAATAAAATGCTAGAAATGGCAGAATAATAGTAATATAACCAGCATAATCTCCACAATAACACAGAAATGATATAAAAACAACAACAGAAAGAACACTTTGATTCAAAAAGAAATGTTCACGGGCCTCTTCGAGGGGGCAAGCTCCAGTCGAGCAAAGCTCTGTTACAATAATATCCAAGCTAGGATTTCCATACCCTCGACCCTTATTTATACTAAATATGTCTATCAAGAGAAGCATCTATAGGAAGATCCTTCTAGAAGCGGAAGCTTCTATTAGGTCTTCTTACATCCGCCTTATTCTATTTTATTGAAAGGCCTTATTAATATTGACCTTTATTACATCTGAATATATTGATCTACCTATGTGCGGGTTAGGACCCTAACATGTTCGCCCCCTTAAAAACAGCCTTGTCCTCAAGGCTTGAGATGTGGAAACTACTGCATAATGGTTGTTGGTTCCCAAGTGGCATCTGTTGGAGTTGTATATTTCCACTGGACTAGCACTTCCTTGATGGTTCGCTGACACAGGCGATGCTCACGCTGGTCCAAAACTGCTTCTGGATGTAGCCAAATGGATCATTCTTTAGATAACTCGAGAAGATTGGTTTGAATTTGGCACCTAGCTCCAATCACCTTCTTTAAGCATGAAACATGAAAAACAGGATGTAGCTTCGAATGATTGGGTAGAGCTAACTGATAGGCAACTTGTCCCACACACTTGAGAATTGTATAAGGACCATTAAATTTGGGCACTAGCTTATGACAATGCTCGGCCTTGAGGGAATTTTGCTTGTATGGTTGCAGTCGCAGACACACCTGATCCCCTTCTGCAAATTGACGTTCAGAGCGACATTGATCTGCTTGCTGCTTCATGCAATTATGTGCCATGACCAAGTTCTCTTTGAGGGTACGGAGAATATCCTCTTGAACTGTAAGTGTTTGGTCAACCGCCTGGACCTTCGAGGTACCCAGTAAGTATGAGAGAACTGAAGGTGACTTATGTCCATATACCGCTTCAAAAGGAGTCATTCGTGTAGTTGTATGGTAGGAAGTGTTGTACCACCATTCAGCTAGGGGTAACCATTGAGCCCACTGATTTTTCTTTTTATAGGAAAAACACCTCAGATATGTTTCCAAACACTTGTTGACAACTTCTGTTTGACCATCAGTCTGGGGATGATAAGCTATGCTGAGATGCAATTGGGTGCCCTGTAGCTTGAATAGTTCTTAGCAAAAATTGCTTGTGAAAGTTGGGTCACCATCAGAAACAATAGCATGCGGCATGCCATGAAGCTTGAAGACCTGGCCCATGAAAATTTGAGTCACCATGGATGCAGTAAATGGGTGTTGAAGAGGGCATAAATGAGCATACTCGGAAAGGTGATCCACAACCACCATTATGACTGATTTATTTCTCGATTTGGGTAAGCCGGTAATAAAGTCCATAGAGATATCCTTCCAAATAGCAGGTGGAATCGGAAGCGGTTTTAGTGTGCCCAGAGATTTGATTGTTTCTCTCTTGTTTCATTGACACACATCACATTCAGAGACAAAATTATGGATATCATGTTTCATACCATCCCATAAAAAAGAACATTTGACCCTGTCATAGGTTTTGGTGAACCCAGAGTGCCCTGTTGTGGGTGTAGCATGAAGCTCAGAAAGTACTGTGGATTTCAGCTTTGATTGTTTACTTAAATACAAACATCCTTTGTATCAAAGATCATCCTGGAGCCAAGAGTACCCTAGGGGAGATGGATTATTGGTCTGCAATTGTTGGATCAGATGTGAAATTTTGGGATCTTGTAGCCATTCCTGGCAAATAGCTTAGAGTCAATCTAGTACAATGAAGGAAAGAGAAAAAAGGGATCCTTCTTCTTCATATTTTTGGGAAAGTGCATCCACCACCACATTGTCTTTTCCTTTCTTGTAAATTATCTCATAATCATATCCAAAGATATTACTCACCCATTTTTGTTTCTCTGGGGAGGAAATGTGTTGTTCCAGAAAGTACTTGAGTCTTTGATGGTTTGTCTTAATTTGGAAACGTTTCCCAAAGAGATAAGGGCTCCATAGATCAATGACATTCATAATAGCCAACATTTCCTTTTCATAGATGGGTTTGCCCAGATTCCTTTCAGATAGTTTCTTGCTGGTGAAGGCCAAAGGTCAACCCTCTTGTATAAGGATAGCATCGATTCCTTTCCCTAAGGAATCACATTCCAACACAAAGGTCTTTGTGAAATCGGGAAGGGCCAGAATCGGAGTGGTGCACATGGCCATATTCAAGGTTTGAAAATCTTGAGCAGCAGATGGAGTCCAAGTGAAAGAGTTCTTTTTTAGGAGAGCAGTGAGAGGTGTTGCAATCTTTCCACAATTCTTAACAAACTTGTGATAATACCCTGTTAAGCCCAGAAATCCATGCAAGATTTTGAGAGTCTTTGGGTGAGGCCAGTCTTGCATAGCTTCAATATTTTTCGGATCCACCCTGACACCATCCTTGCCAACCAGATGACCCAAGTATTCTACTTCTGAGGCACCAAAAGCACATTTAGACTGTTTCAGGAAAATTTAGTGCTGAGAGAGTAGATGGAGAACCCACATGAGTAAGATGGTCTGTCCAGGTTTTTCTATAGATGAGGATATCATCAAAGAAAACTAAGACAAAATAACGGATAAAGGGACGGAAGATATGATTCATGAGGCTTTGGAAGGTGGAGCAGGCATTACACAAGCCAAAGGGCATGACCAAAAACTCATAGTGGCCCTCATGATTTTGAAAGGATGTCTTGGGAATGTTTTCCTCTTTCATACGTATCTGGTGATAGCCTGAGCGAAGATCAAGTTTAGTAAAGAATTGGGCACCACTCAATTCATCCAGGAGGTCATCAATGATAGGAATGGGAAATTTTTCTTTAATGGTTAGTTTGTTGAGGGAACGAAAGTCAGGACACATTCTCCAAGAACCTTATTTCTTCATGACCATGGCTACAAGAGAAGAGTAAGGGCTCGTACTAGGGTGGATAACTCCTGCATTAAGGAGTTCCTGGACCATTTTCTCAATTTCATTTTTTTGTGAAAAGGGGTAGCGATACGGATGGATATTAGGAGGAAAGCTTCTGAGTACAAGGGGAATGGAATGATTATGAACACCACAGGAAGGAGGGAGTCCTTGGGGAGTGTAAAATACCATTTGATGTTTAGAAAGGAGGGCTTGGAGGTCTTGCGGCACCGGGGGTGTCTTTGTTTCTTGTATGGCATGGAGTTGGTAATGATACCAGAATGACCTTTTTTGAGCATCTTTTCCATGTGATGGGAACTAATGACCTCAGGTGAACCAACAATGAGGCCTTGGAATTTATATTGGTAGCCTTCCTGGTTGAATTGCATGGTTAATTCCTTAAAATCCATGAGAATGGGACCCAAAGTCCTTAGCCGATCTGCACCCAACACAATTTCACAACTGCCCATGTCGATAAAAAACATATGGGATTTTAGGTGCTAGTCATCGATTTGGAGATGCACATTTTCATAGCGCCCTCCACATTTCATGGAACCACCATTGGCAATCATGATTTGGAAATTGTTGATGGGATGGATGTAGCAAAGAGTTTCTTGGGCAATGCGGTGATGAATAAAATTATGGGTGCTTCCACTATCAACCAGAATGATGAACTTCTGATTCTTGATGTAACCGATTAACTTGAGGGTTTGGGGAGTGGAGAAGCTAGTGAGAGAATTGAGGGAAATGATTAGTTCCACTTCGGGAGGGTCTGAGGGAGGGGTTATGTAAGTGATTTCAGGTGACTCAAACACAAGGAGAGTTTCAACATCCTCTTCCAAAATATCCTCAGAGATGGCCATAAAAATCTTTTGTTCCTTACACTTATGGCCCAGGAAATATTTGTCATCACAATTATAACAAAGGCCTTTGAGTTGGCATTCAACCATTTCAGCCCTAGTCAATTTTTGGATCTTTAATGGGGCAGAGGGATTAGTGGGATTTACGGGTTTAGGGCGAGGGATAAAGGAGGGTTTTCAGTTTTGAGATGATACAACATGTTGTTCTTCTTTATCTCTTTTAGTAGCCTCCACCCAACTTGAAGGTCGATGCATGAGGACATGGGACCGAATCTCATCCTTGACGCCACTAATAAAACACTCTCAAAAGAAATCATCAGTCATGCCCTCTGTTTGAAAAGCCAGGCGCTCAAAGGAAGCTATGAAGTCTTCTATTGTTACTGATTGTTTCATATTTGTCAAACGGCCCAAATGGTTGGTGTCAATGTCAAAGCGTTCATAAAGCTCAGTCACAAATTGGGTCCAAGCAATATACCCTTGATGGGAAGTTTTTCTCCATTGCCACCATTTCCAACGTTCTTGATCTAGATGGAGAACACCATACCGGAGTTTGGCCAAGTCATCTGTAATGCCGTATAAGGAGAAATAATGTTCCATTTGGGTTACCCAACCAGTGGGGTCCAAGCCATCAAATTTGGTCACATCCACTCGTGGAAGGCGTAGGTCACGTTGAAAGTGATGGTGCTGAAAGGTATGGGAATGGGAGGAATGTTCACCTTCAATCTTTGGAGGTGCATCAGAGAAAGGATTATGTGTAGGGATCTTTAGTTTGGTGCAGAGTGATGCAAAGACATATTCAAGCTGGGTGGTTAGTTCTTTTTTGACTTCCTCCATTGAGGATTCCATGGTTGTATTTATGGTCGTATTGATGGATGTATCGATGGAGGCAACATTGGAACTGAGTTGTTTCACTTCTTTTTGGGTTTCGAGGAGACCAGATTGCAAGGTGTTGAAGCGAGATTCCAGGTCTTTGCTATGGGTATGGGCCATGAGGATGGGTGAACTGAAAAGGGGCGGGTGGGGTCAATTTTTTTTCCGAAAAATGATATGGATGAATGTGATAAGGGAAAAGATATGAATCCAATGGAATAGGTCTCAAATAATGGTGAAACAATTTCCAGACTCTTTTTTTTTTACACCTGCGGAGTTATACTCTAGTCTGAAGAATACTGCAGTGATAAAATCCCCAAATTATTAACCAGTAAGAAAAGTGTAGTGATTTGGAAACCCGAACATAGTTGCGCAGCAACAGATCTTGTATGTTTTAATTTGTTTATGTTTTTGTCCCCTAAGGGTTAGGTATTCAAGGGTTCTACAGAAAAGGGTTTTCCCTGTGCTATAGCTCTTTGATATACATGTGGGGTCCAACAATAGTACTTGGCCCAATATCTCAGGGCACTAACTAAGAAGGATAGACCGTACCCTTATCCGTACTACCCGACTACCCAGGTACTAGAGAGTATCTTCCCAAGTGTTATTCTCAGTGGCACTATAGCAGTCAGGCGGTCGATCGGTTTATCTAAAGAGGGCTTCAGGAAATCTAGGTTGATCCGTACACAGGTTTTGTCTGATGCACTACCACTCAATCGGGTACCAACAGGGGTTACAAGGGTTGCCAACAGATGTGCGCTTAAAAAGCACTTGTATTTCCTACGTGCATGAATCCCTCAACCACAGGTTTATGCGCATAACGAAAGATCTTTGTGGCTTAAAGACATCGTAATACGTCTTTACCCTGAAAAAAAACTCCCACAATTTATGCCAAGGAAAGTGCTCTGATACCACTTGTAATATACCAGATATAAAAAGTTATGCAGAACAGAAATAAAATGCTAGAAATGGTAGAATAACAGTAATATAACCAGTATAATCTCCACAATAACACATAAATGATATAAGAACAACAACATAAATAGCACTTTGATTCAGAAAGCAATGTTCACGGGCCTCTTTGAGGGGGAAACCTCCAATCGAGCAGAGCTCTGTTACAATAATATCCAAGCTAGGGTTTTCATACCCTTGACCCTTATTTATACTAAATATGTCTATCAAGAGAAGCATCTAGAGGAAGATCCTTCTAGAAGAGGAAGCTTCTATTAGGTCTTCTTACATCCGCCTTATTCTATTTTATTGAAAGGCCTTATTAATATTGACCTTTATTACATCCGAATATATTGATCTACCTATGTGTGGGTTAGGACCCTAACACAATCCAGCTAGGTGTCTATGATCAACCTTTACCTATTGACATTCCAAACATCTGGCAATAAAATCAACAACCTTTTTCTTCATGCCTGGCCAATAATATTGGCTTTTGAGAGATGCAATAGTTTTTTGATATCCTAGGTGCCCAACATAAGGTACATTATGCATTTCTCCCAATATCAAATTTTTCAATTCATTAGAATTTGGTATATAAACGTTGTCCCTGTACATGAGAATTTCATCGTTATCTAGCTTGTATTCTTCAATTTTCTATTGTAAATTACCTTGTTGTAATTTTGCTACTAATTCCTTGTAATGCAAATCTAAATTTGCAGCCTCTATAATTTTGTGTTTCAAATCCGAATGGTACATGCTAATGGTTGTAGCATGCATTTCATGCGCTCTTCTACTGAGTGCATCTGCCACTTTGTTCTCTTTCCCCTTGATATGATTTATATCAAAGTCATATTCACTTAGAAATTATAACCATCTTCTTTTCCTAGCATTTAGAGTTGGATGATCAAATAAATATTTCAGACCATTATGGTCTTTTCTTAGCTCAAACCCTTTCCCCATGGGGTAGTGTCTCCATTTCCTCAGGGCATGAACTATGGATCCCAACTCCAAATCATGAGTGGCATAGTTTCTTTCATGCTCCTTCAACTTCCTTGACTCAAAACATATAACAAACCCATTTTGAGTGAGGACTCCACCAAGTCCTTCTTTACATGCATCTGTGCATACAATGAATTCTTCATTTGGGTCTGCAATCCTTAGTATTGGATCACTTGTTAATAATTGTTTCAAGTGTTGGAAACTCCTTTCACAATCCAATGTCCACTGAAAATTCACACCCTTTCTTTGCAAGGAAGTGATTAGGTGTGCAATATTTGAAAATCCTTCAATAAATCTTCTGTAGTAACCTACAAGGCCCATGATTGATCTGACCTCTAGCACATTCTTTGGCACTGACCATTCTCTAATGGTTTCTATCTTCTCAGGATCCACTGCTATCTCATACTTTGAAATGATATGTCCTAAATAATGAATTTGTTTCTGATAAAATGAGCACTTGCTCAATTTGGCATACAATTGATGCTCCCTTAATACCTGCAACACCATCCTCAAATGATGCTCATACTCTTCTTCCGATTTGGAATATATAAGGATGTCATCCAAAAAGACAATGACAAACTTGTCTAAATATTCTCGGAAAACACCATTCATTAAGAGCATGAAAACAACGGGTGCATTTGACAACCCAAATGGCACCACTGTGAACTCATAATGACCATACCTTGTCCTGAAAGAGGTCTTTATAATATCTTACTCTTTAATCCTTACCTAATGGTATCCTGACCTAAGATCTATCTTTGAAAATATATTGGCATCCTTCAATTGATCAATGAGATCATCAATCCTTGGCAAAGGATATTTATTCTTTACAATCACTTTATTCAATTGTCTGAAGTCAATGCACAATCTTAATGTTCCATATTTCTTCTTCACAAACAAGACGGGGGCACCCCAAGGTGACAAACTTGGGTATATATACCCCTTCTTCAAAAGATCTTCAAGTTTCATTTGCAAAACCTTCCTCTTTGGTGTATTCATTCTATAAGGAGTCTTTGACATTGGAGCTGCTGCAGGCATTAAATTTATGGAGAAATCAATATCTCTCTATGGGGGTAGTCCTGGTACCTCCTTGAACACATCTTCAAAATATTCCAGGACTGCATGATCTGCCAAATTTGGAACCTTATATTTAGGTGTCTCTTCCATATGTGCTGCAAATATTTGACACCCTTTTCTATAACATTTCTTCAGCTGCAATGCTGAAATTTATCTGATGGTTACTTCCATGGGAATTCCCTGCACTTTTTTTAGTTTCCTTTCCTCATCCAAGAAATTAAATGCCGTGTTATGACAGTCTAGGAGAGCATGCTTTTGGTCCAGCCAATCCATCCCATTTAGATAGTCATAGGAACCTACAGACAAGATGTTCAAATATTCCCTAGTGTTCAACCCATTCATGTCCATAAGACATGATCTAACCATATCATTAACTTTTCTTTTGGCTCCTGTAGCCAGTTTCACCAACCAAGCTTTTCCATGCTTTCTTCTAGGAAAATGTAAACTTTACACCAGCTTAGGATCTATATAACTATGACTAGATCCTGAAACAATTAAAATAGCAATGGTTTGGTTGTTTATCATTACCTTCCACTTCAATAATATGTGACTAATACTCTTCTTGCTTGTGGTCCAAGGCTACATAAATCCTTGGCACATTTATGCCCATGTCCTCCATTGTTTCACCTTGATGTACATTGTGCACAGTCCTCCCTTTTTCACCTCTATGAGGACAATCTCTGAACCAACATTGAATATGTGGTTGCCTTGGCCTTTGACCCCCTGTTTCAATCATTTTGGGTTCTCTAGGAGTTTGTTGTCCTCGAGGATTATTTTTGAAGAATGGTGGCTTAGATCCCTTCTTCCTCTGATCCATATTGAATTTATTTTTGTCTTCCTAAGCTTTTTGGAATTTTGACCTTTCTTTTTATTGATCATATAGGCATTTAGCTTACCTTATGGTCTCCTCCAATGTCTTGGGATGATCATACTGTATTTTTTCACTGATAAATGATGGTAATCCACTCAAATACCTTTGAATATTCACTGTCTCATCCTTGATGAAAGAGATGTTGGATCATGTTGTCATTAATGCCAATGGTTTGATTGATTGGTGTCATTGATTGATGTCAAGTGATTAATTGATGTCAAAGGATTTATTGATTGATGATTGATGTAATATAATATGTATCGTCCTTGATGAGAATGCATAGATGAAGATGGATCAATGAGTTGTCATTGATATGATGAAGATGGATCAATGAGTTGACATTGATATGATGAAGATGGATCAATGAGTTGTCATTGATACATGATGAATATGGATCGGTGTGATTTCATTGGTATATGATGCATTTTGGAAAAATGTATAGATGACTCATTATTGTCTTATCATGATTGATAAGGTGCACAAATGGATGAACTCCAAAGTGGTCCCCTTATGGTGAAAGCGCTCATGGGAAGATGCTTTGCAGATTGAGTTATCCTAGAAGAATGGTTGGAGGAAACATTCTCTCATTATTGTATTAACATGATTGATAAGGTGCACAAATGGATGAACTCAAAAGTGGTCCCCTTGTGGTGAAATCCCTCACAGGAAGACGCTTTGTGGATTGAGTTATCCTAGAAGAATGGTTGGAGGACCCATGCTTGTATGTGGAATAAAGAGATGAAGATAAAGGAAATTGTTGGTGAAACTATCCTATATATATATAGTAATTTTCATTTCTGGTGGTATGTAGAACATCACATAACTCCTCACGGTTAGAGAGTTATGGCCATGAGAAGTTGGAGACCCCAGGTTTGGGTAATGGACCCAAGTTTGTTTGATGGGTAATGGTATGAGTTATGATATATTTTAAGACAATATTATTCTATATTAATAGTACATGTCATGCCATTTCTGGTGGTATGGGGAACGTCACATAAATCCTCATGGTTTGAGAGTTATGGCCTTACGAAGTTGGAGGACCCTCACATGTCATCTAGAAGCCCCAAAAGTTCAAAGTAGTCAAAGTGGTTTAAGAGATTTTAAAAGGTAAATAATAAAGTGAATTGATGAGTATACTATAATTCAAAGTGAATAAAAAATAAATTATTTGAATAATAAATTTAATGGAAAAATTATAAGTGGGTTGACCCTAAAATAAGGAAAGTGGGGCCAAGTGACCTAGAAGATGTTTTTAAGGAAGCTACTTGGAGAGTATAAATAAGAGGCAAGGCTCTCTCATTTCAATCAAACTTGAGCATATTGAATATCTATATGTGTCTGAGGTGACCAAATATATATAAGACAAAATTCTGAGGAAAGGTGAAGAAAAGAAGGCCGAAATGCAAGGGAGGATAAATTCTTTTGATGGTGTTTTCTGAGGTATGTTATTTACAGGTCATCTCACCATTTTCTCTATAACTGTGTTTCTATAATGATTCAGACTGTGAAATTTCTATTCCAGTGAGAAAACATATCCAAGTACCTATGGTAAACAATTCATCTTGTGGGTCATTGTATGTTTGGATTTACACTCCGTGGAAAAAAGGGTTTGTGGCTAGTCCTGAAACTAGTCAAAAACAGGTGTTTCGGGTAAAAATGTCATAACTTCTTCATAACAGATCCAAATTCTATGATACCAAATGTTTTGGTTAGGGTACAGGTTTTAGTATGTTTTGTAATTGTTTCAGATCAATTCAATGAACATTTTGTGTGGGCCACGCTCTACAAGGTTGCTCCCTAGAATAAGCCAGAATTGAGCAAGGTATGTCACTTTTGCTATAACGCCTTTTCTGCGAGTTTCCAAGTAGTTCCACTTGGAGGAATTACATAACACACACTAAATAAAATTTTGTATTAGTTTCATATATTTATTCATTACAGGTACAAAGTTATGATTATTTCAAGTTGGGGTTGTTGACTAATCCAAAACTAGTCATTATTGAGACAAGCAGTTGATGAATTGGCACATACATGAGGTGTATAGTTGATGATGTTGGTACATATTTATGAGTCATTGTTTATTATTATTTGACACATTATTGGTATATACTTGGTACATGGTTGGATGCACTTGTTTATGGTACAGGTTGATTACAGGTTGTTTGGCACACGATGGTGCATGGTTGATGCACTTGTTTATGTTGACAGATTGATATTTGTTGAGGATTTTTGCCTCAGCTCATTTGGTGACTATAATGTAAGTTGATTCTTGAATATAGAGTTGGTTCTCTTATATATTTGTAATCTATTCAAGTGTTGCTGAAAAACCCCCGGATTGAAGTCCATAATAAAAAGAAAAATTGTACATACATCTTGTGTTCTTTGTGTTCATTGTGGAGATGATTTGTTGATGATATGTTGCTGATATGTATTCACATCTAACGTATTATAAATGACACCAATGAGTAATGAGAAAATTTTGAATGTTAACTAAGGAGTTTTTGTGTAAGAGGAAAGTTTTGGGAAAAGGATCCCCACACTCATTCACCCCCCCCCCCCC
>ML780382.1:655610-676906 GCA_009831015.1 Picea engelmannii
GGTCCATGATCTCTATTTAAAGAGCATGGAGGGTCATTTGCCGATGATCGATTGTGAGAAACTCTCTTGTAAAATCTCTCTGTAATCTTTTTCTTTGCATTAATAAACTGCTCCAAGTGGTCGCGTTGGCTGGGGCCGTGGATTTTTCCCCGTAGGGGTTTTACCATGTGAAAACATCGGTGTGTTGATCTTTGATATGGTTATGTGAGTGGTTACTGAAGGTGTTTGTCCTCTATTGGAATACCTGTGTTGTCGAACACACCTCTGCAACAACAATTCGTTGTGGTTGACATTTCTAGAATGAATTTACCCAAAATCAATTCACGAATTGGGAATTTTATTTACTAATCTCTCTCCATCCATCATGGCTTATCTATAACTTCAAATTCGACCAATTCCATGTATGAATTTTCTAGAACATATATTATACCAATAATATCTCACCATTTGTCTAAATTTCTTCATTTTCTCTTGAATTTACCAACCAAAATTGTGGCTTTTCCCAATTTTGTGTCGTTGTTTCTAAATTTACTATGGACGCTCTATGACTTGAAATTTGGCCATTTCGAAATAAATCCTCTGTGTAATTTCTCCTCAACTCAACTCATTTGGTCCATTTAGGCTCAATGTTGAAAATTGAAGCTCTGATACCATGTTGTAACGTCCCCGACCACCCATGGTCGGGCCATGCTACATGAGAGAACACTCTGGTTCTCTCAACGGAACATATTGTAACATACCCAGTATCCAACTGAGCTAGGCCACATAAATGTTTCGAACTGCATGCAATTAAAATATACACACACAGAACTCTTGAGGAAGCATTATATATAAAACGTAAACATACAAATACACTTGTAAATACACAGATTCACACTGAAATAACAGTAAACATATACATGTAGCATATACAGGAAATACCCATAAAAATAAACACAGTTATAACCACACATATGATAACCCATAAAAATAAGCACATAAATAACAATGCAACATGTAAATTTATCACACAGTTGACACTTATCTTGGTAGGAATATCACCAACTGCGTGCAGACCTTCCACGAACCTCCCAGCCTTAGACCACATTACTCATCACTCTCAGTAGTGAGTCACCCCCGAGATGGGACTAAAATCCACTCGGGTAAAGGGATTCCTAACCAAGCTAATGGATCATGGACAACAAGAAATAATCTATCTCAGGTGCGAACTCAAACTAATAGCCTATAGTCCCTCATTCCCCACATGCTTGTCCCACCCAGGAAGTGTTCCCCTTCTCTTCTCAATAGTCCTTCGGTTGCCCCACTTCCTTTCCGGGCTTCAGCAACAGGCCAGATAGGAAGTCTTAGAGAACTATAGCTACAGTTTAGCACCTTTAGGAAATAAATTTCCAACAATTCTCTCACCCATAGAATTGCTCATGAGCCTGATAACCCACCTCTTCAATATCCCACGGGCCTGACAACCCGCTTTTTAAGTCCAGCTCCCAAGCCAACCAGCTACTCAAAACAAATATGGGCAAGGATACAGTTCAGGTACATTGATATGAAGGTACGAGGATAGCTCCATGACTGTGTGAAGGCTACTGGAATAATGGTTGAATGATGGTTGAATGATGGGAGAGTGTGTGAAAATGAACTAAGTCCCAAGAATATGTATGCATGTCCCCAACTTGACACTTGTCATGTTGGGAGATACTTTGGCCCACTTGTCCCCAACTTTAGAACTTAGGATAAAATAATTATCCATACTTTATGTTTTAAGAAATAATAATATAATATTCATTTTTGGCTTAAGCTCCCTAGCTTAGCCATTTTCCTTAACTTTTGGCCCTCCCTTTCCCTAAATAGTGGTGTTTAGTCCCCCATATCTTTTATCGTGGTTGGTTTGCATGCAACGATGTATTTTATATTAATCATGAGACATATACAAAAATAGGTGCACTAGCCTTTAACATCTAGCCTTTAACATCTTTGTTTTCTTAGTAACCTTTCTCCTTGGTTCTATGGCACGGGTGTAAAACATTTATTTTTATTAGTACCCCTTTATCTCTGTTGACATGTAACCCTTTTTTGTGTTTCATAGTTGTTCAACTTCTATTTTCCTTAGTACCCCTTTCTCTTAGGTGACATGTCACCCTTTCTTAGTTTAAATAATTTTCTACATTTTCATTTTCTTAGTACCACTTTATCCTTGTTGACATGGCACACATGTCAAACTTATATTTTTCTTAGTACCCCTTTATCTCTATGGATGCATCACCCTTTTTGTATGGCATAGGTGTTTAAATTATATTTTCTTTAGCAACCCTTTCTCTTTTGTGACGTGTAACCTTTGTTGAGTTGGCATATCTTTCCACCTCTTTATTTTCTTAGTATCCCTTTCTCTTTGTTGGCAAGGAATGGGTGTCAAAATTTTGTTTTTCTTAGTACCCCTTTATCTCTATTGACATGTCACCCTTTGTTGTGTGGAAAATGTGTTAAACTTATCTTTTCCTTAGTACCCCTTTCTCTTAGGTGACGTACCACCCTTGTTTAGTTGACATAGCTTTCAACCCATTCATTTTCTTAGTACCCATTTCTCCTTGTAGACATGGCACATGTGTAAAAATTGTATTTTTCTTAGTACCCCTTTATCTATGTTGTTGTGTCAACTTTTTTTGTGTGGGATAGGTGTTGAACTTATCTTTTCCTTAGTAACCATTTCTATTAGGTGACATGTATTCCTTACTGATTTGACATAGATTTGACCTCTTCATTTTATTACTACCCCTTTCTTCTTGTTGACATGGTACATGTGTCAAACTTTTATTTTTCTTAGTAACCATTTATCTACGTTGACGTGTCACCCCTTTTTGTGTGACATAGTTATTGAAATTATCTTTTCCTTAGTGCCCCTCCCACTTTTGTGATGTGTCAACCTTGTTTAGTTGGCATAGCTTTCCACCTATTCATTTTATTAGTAAACCTATCTCCTTAGTTACATGGCATGGGTTCCAAACCTTTTTTTTTCTTAGTACCCATTTATCTATGTTGACGTGTCACCCTTTCTGTGTGGCATAGGTCTTGAAATTATCTTTTCCTTATTACCCCTTTCTCTTAGGTCATGTGTAACCCTTGCTGAGTTGGAATAGATTTCACCATCTTTGTTTTCTTTGTACCCCTTTCTCGTTATTGACACAACATGGGTGTCAAAATTTTAATTGTCTTAGTACCCCTTTATCTCTCTTGATGTGTCAACATTTTTTGTGTGGCATAGGTGTTGAGAATCTATTTTCCTTAGTAACCATTGGTCTTTTGTGACCTATCACCTTTGATCAGTTCACATAGATTTCCACATATTTGTTTTCTTAGTACACCTTTCTCCTTGTTGACAAGGAATGGGTTTCAACTGTTTATTTTTCTTAGTACCCCTTTATCTATATTCACATGTCACCCTTTTTTGTGTGGCATATGTGTTGAAATTCTAGTTTCCTTAGTACCCCTTGATCTTAGGTGACATGCCACCTTTGCTGAGTTTGAATAGTTTTTGACCTATTCATTTTCTTAGTACCCCTTTGTCCTTGTTGACATGGCATAGGTGTCAAGATTTTATTTTTCCTAGTACCCCTTTATCTCTTTTGACGTGTCACCTCTTTTTTTGTGGCATAGGTGTTGAACTTATCTTTTATTTATTAACCCTTTCTTTTTTGTGAAGTGTCACCTTTGCTGAGTTGGCATACCTTTCCGCCTCTTTATTTTCTCAGTACCCCTTTCTCCTTGTTGAATGGGCACGAGTGTCAAATTTTTACTTTTCTTAGTACCTCTTTATCTCTATTGACATGTCACCCTTTTTTGTGTGGCGTAGGTTTTAAAATTATCTTTTTCTTAGTACCCATTTCTCTAAGGTGACATGACACCCTTGTTGAGTTGACATAGCATTCAACACATTCATTTTCATAGTACCCCTTTCTCCCTGTAGACATGGCATGGGTGTCAAAATTTTATTTTTCTTCGTACTCCTTTATCTCTATTGATGTGTCAACCTTTTTTGTGTGGAATAGATGCTGAAATTCTCTTTTACTTATTACTCATTTCTATTACGTGACATGTCACCCTTGTTGAGTTGGCATAGATTTCAACCTTGTCATTTTATTAGTACCCATTTCTTCTTGATTACATGGTACGGGTATCAAACTTTTATTTTTCTTAGTAACCCTCTATCTTCGATGATGTGTCACCATTTTTTATGTGGTATAATTGTTGAACTTCTCTTTTTCATAATAATTGTCGGTCATTTATGATGCATCACCCTTATTGATTTCTCATAGTTTTCCACCTCTTCATTTTTTTAGTACCCCTTTCTCCTTTGTTACATAGCGTGGGTGTAAAAATATTTTTTTTTAGCACCCCTTTATCTCTGTTGACATGTCACCCTTTTTTGGGTGGCATAGGTATTGAACTTATCTTTTCCTTAGTACCCCTTGAACTTAGGAGATGTGTCAGCCTTGTTGTTGGACAACTGAGAGGGGGAGTGAATCAGTTGTTACCGTGATTAAACAATTATACTTCTTTTAAACTCTTTACATAAACACTGAATGATGATCACAATAATGCAGAGAAATAAACAAAGGCACATTTAGCATCAGTCACATATATGAGAAAGACAGAGACAGATAATTCCCAAGGAAGCCCATACAGGGTAAAAACCTCTTTTTATTTATATGATAAGTATTATATACATTCTTTACATTATCATACATATGAGCACCAACTCATTGTGAGGCTACAACCTCTGGTTTTGCAAGATGCAACTTGCTGAGAGCACCGACTCTCTGTTTTCTCTAGCACCCACTAGAAGGAAGCACCAACCCCCTGGTTTCTCTAGCACCAACTCCCTGGTTTCTCTAGCACCAACTAGAACGAAGAACCAACTCCCTGGTTTCTCTAGCACCAACTAGAAGGAAGCACCAATTCCCTGTGTTCAAGCACCCACTTGAACCTTTGAGGACACCAGTCCTCCCTAGCACCTCCCAACCACCCTGAATAATAAATTCTTTGTTATTGAACCTTATTACAATGATATAAAATAATTCAATGGATTACCAACCCTGTTGTTGTTCTATTACGCTGCTCTCCCTGTCCGCATCAGTGTCTTCTACCTTTTATACTCTCTGCACCATATCCCTTTGACGCAACCTTCCTCTACCATGCATCTCTACTCCTGCGCTCTACCTCCTTTCTCACCCTTGAATCCTCCCCATGACAACAACTTCATCTCTTCTTTGTTGCACCTTATTATAGTCTTTGTTGTCTTTGTGCATGCAATATTCGCAATGCCTCTACATGCTCACTCTGCGCCAAATTCATCCGCAACTTGAGTGCTCTGTCTGATCATCATCATGACTCTTCAGCTTCTCTGGTCGTTTTCCACTCGTTCAACATCACTGTATGTTGTACTGAGATTCCTCAGCTTCTCTTGCAGTTTGAGACTCTTCGTCTTCTCTGTGACAGTCGAGATCACCTTCTCTATTCCAGTTACAGGCCTCAATGCTCATCCAGCTGTCAATCGCCTCCATGAACATCTTCATCCCTCTTGAAGATTCCCAGAGTCTCTTCAACTTCTCTGTCAATCATCCCCAAGTGTCTTCGAGTCCTCTGGCTGAAACCATTAGTGGTTTCTGGAAGTTACACTGTGTCGTGCTATAGTAGCCCTCCGATCTTGTTCAAATTCACCTGCACCGTTTGATTGATTCCATGGGATCTTTCACTCATTTTGGCATTTCGGCATTCGACAATTCGACATTCGTGTGACCATGCATCTCGGCATTCCCAGTCATGATCCTCGAAAAGAATCTTGGTTGCTCTAGCTCTTTCCTCCATCTCTCGCTGATGTGACCACGGCCTTATGCATAAGGCGCTTTCGCGATTTCGCATTTCGCGAGTTTGGATATGAGGCATCTCGACTCTCCAAGTCATGATCCCCGATACCCCGAAATGGCATGGGATCAACGGTCCCGATCAACACTTGATCTGACGGCTCAGATCATTTCACGATTTCGCATATCGCGATTTCGACATTCCTATGGTGAATGTTCTTGATGCCTCCAACTATCGATCCTTGAAACTCAGAAAGGGATTTGGATCAACGATCCACATACCCCCCTGAGATGGACGATTGACAGGATTTCGATGTTTCACATTTCACAATTTCGTGACTCCCGTGGTAGGAGTTCTGGTCATCTCCATCTCCCGATTTCTGAAACTCCGAAGTGGTGTAAATCTGATGACGTCACACGTGGATTGACACGTCTTGAATATTGCCACATGTCACTCTGATTCGTGACTTACATGTTCCTGAAGTGTTGAATCAACTTGACACTTGTCATTGCCTGGTTGTGCCATGTGTTCTTAGGTTTGTTGACGTGTCTTGTTTCAGGATTTCGTATTTCGGCACTTTGGGACTCCTAATGTTGAGAGTCTCTGACTTCTCCATCTCTCAATTTCCGAAACTCCAAAATGGACTGGGATCAACGGTCCAGATCAAATATTGATCTAACGGCTGTGGTTAAGTCACGATTTCGCATATCGCGATTTCGAGAGGTTAGGGAACCCCGTTCCTTTGACTCTCCAGTCAGCGAAATGATGATATTTCCCCACGTGTCCCTCTTGGATCAATGGTCAAGATTTTATCATGATTTTGCAACTCCATGATCCTTCATTGTGTCTAATCAATGGTCCATATTTTTCCTTGAGCCAACGGTCGAGATTATATCGCGGTATCACATATCGCGATTTCGCGAGTTGAAAGGTTGGAGCATTTCATTCCTTTGACTTTTCAATCAGTGAAATGTTGATATGTGTCCACGTGTCCTACCTGAAGATGGACGGTCCTCCTTCTTGCGGGATATTGTGAGCCCGCTACTCCTTGCACTTTAAAGAACGTGCAGGTTCTCCTTGATCCAATGATGGTCGGATCTCGCGCTTGGATCTAACGCCTGAAATCTTTCCTCCTCTTCAGCGCACTCTTCTTGTCTACATTGAGATATGACAACCATCAGGAATTCTGAATTGTTGATCCAACAATCACGATTGCTGCTCTTCCTCGATTATCACTACATTGTTGATCATCACTGCTATGCTCAAGACATCATCACTACTTTACTTGCCATCAATGACAAGCATACACTACCTGTAAAACATGCCAACAATCTCCCCCTTTGTCATTGATGGCAACTAAGGCACCCGAATTATTTTCTTCCCCTTTGACATCAATGTCAAAGAAGAGACATACTCCCCCTGAGTTGTTGAGTAATTTTAGGAGGCATTAGATATTCAAACAATACAAAACTCCCCCTAACAAGATGGACTCTTTTAGGTGTGAAACGAAATGACACCCAACTTCTGTCTGAGATATTCAAACGGTGTCTTGGCTAGGGGCTTAGTAAAGATGTCTACAATTTGTTCTGTAGTGGGAATGTAATGGACCTAAACAATCTGATTGGTGACCTGCTCTCTCAGAAAATGATATTTTATGGGAATATGTTTTGTCTTGGAGTGGAAGACAGGATTTTTAGACACACTGATGGAACTAGTGTTATCATAATGAATTGGGATTGGTGCAGTATATTTTACCTCTAAGTCTGCAAGTGTCTGAATCATCCATAATACCTGAGTGCAACAGGTAGCAGCAGCAATGTACTCTACCCCTATGGTTGATAAAGAAATGGAACCTTGTTTTTTACTAAGCCAGGCTACTAAGGAGTCACCCAAGAAGAATGCTCCTCAACTGGTGCTTTTTCTCTCATCAACACAGTTTGCCCAATCTGCATCTGAATAAGCAGTCAACTGAAGACTTTGATTTCTGGGATACCATAGACCATAAGTCATTGTTTCTTCTAAATACCTAAATATCCTTTTGACAGCTTGCAAATGACTCTGTTTAGGTGAAGCCTGGTATCTTCCTACCATTCCTACAACATGCATTATGTCTGGGTGAGGTGTTGTGATGTACAACAGGCTTCCTATCATTGATCGATATGAGCTTTGATCAACATTAGGTGAATCATCATCCTTGCTTAGTTTACTTCCAGTTACCATAGGTGTACCCACAGGTTTAGAATCTTCCATTTGAAACCTTTTCAACATTTCTCTTAGATATTTTTCTTGAGAAATGAACATCTCTTCGGGCCTCTGAGTAATTTGCAGACCAAGGAAAAATGACAGTTCTCCTATCATAGACATTTCAAATTCAGACTCCATGGCAAAAGCAAACCATTGTACCAGTGAATCCTTATTACATCCAAATATGATGTCATCTACATAGACCAGAACGATGAGCAAATCATTATCCTCTGTCTTAATATACATATTGTTGTTAGTTGTTCCTCTCTTAAACCCTTTGTCTTTGAGATACGTATCCAGTCTGTGATACTAGGCTCGAGGGGCTTGTTTTAAACCATATAAATCTTTCTTCAACTTGCATACTAAGTCAGGGTTATCATACAATTTGAAATCCTCTGGTTGTTCCATATATACTTCTTCACTTAAATCTCCATTGAGAAAGGCTGACTTGACATCCATTTCGTAGACTTTAAACCTTTTATGACAAGCATAGGCAAGAAACATTATGATAGCTTCTAATCTTGCTACGGGCACAAATGTTTCATCAAAATCCAGTCCTTCTATCTGAGCATAGCCTTTACAGACTAAACTTGCTTTGTTCTTGATGACTTGTCCTTCCCCATTCAACTTATTCTTAAAGATCCATTTGGAGCCAATGACGTTTTTACCTTCGGGTCTTTGAACCATCTCCCATGTATTGTTTTTCTCAATCTGATCAAGTTCTTCATTCATTTCTTTAACCCAATGATCTTCTTTGTTGGCTTCATTAAAATTATTGGGTTCCAGCATGGATATGAGAGCTATATGAGATTGTTCGGTTGTTTTGATTAGATTTCTCCTAGTTTGTACACCTTTTTCTTTTTCTCCAATTATCTGACTTGTAGGATGATTCTTTTGAATGATTCTGGAGGAGGAATTTGTAGTTGACTGCTGATTTGAGTCTGTCTGAGTGTCTGAGTCTTCATCTGATTCAGAGTCTTCATTTTCTTATTCTTGGACCTGTTCATCTTCAGCTTTAGCTGTGTCTTCTGTAGGAGACTCATTACTGTATACCTCTCTTGTTGGGATTCCTTCATCAATTTTTACATCAATACAGTCAACCATTTTATGCAACCTTTTATTATAGCATCTATATCCTTTATTGTTTGTAGAATACCCTAAGAAGATACCTTTGTCAGACCTATCATCATATTTGTCGAGGTTTTCATCAGTATTCTTTATGTAGCATTTACTCCCAAAGACTCTGAAGTGTTTGATTGAGGCAGGTCTTCCAAACCATAATTCATAAGGGGTCTTGTTACTTTGTGGTCTAAGGTGGGCTTTGTTGAGCACATCGACTGTTGTGTTTATGGCTTCCACCCAGTAGGTTTGACCAATGTTCTTCTCATTCATCATTGACCTGGCCATTTCCTGCACTATTTTGTTTTGCCTCTCAACAACTCCATTTTGTTGTGGAGTTCTTGGGATTGTGTATTCTCTCTTGATCCCATGTTCATCGCAGAATTCCTTGAAGTCTCTTGACATAAACTCTCCTCCCCGATCTGATCTTACTGCCTTTAACCTCTTGCCTGTTTGAGTCTCTGTTAAGGCCTTAAATGTTTTAAACTTCTCAAATGCTTCAGCTTTTTCTTTGAGAAAGGAAACCCAAGCAAGTCTGGAGTAATCATCGATAATCAGCATCAAGTAGTTTTATTTCCCTGTGCCTTCCTGTCTTGATGGTCCACATAAATCCATATGAACTAGTTGGAGTGGTTTATCTGTTCAAGTAAAGCTCTTGGACTTAAACTACGTCTTGTTTTGTGCACCTGCAAGTTAATCAAACTAAAAGAAGAGCAAAATAAACCCAAATGAGGTAGGAATTTGATACCTTTCCCCAGTGGAGTCACCAATATGTTGCACCCTTTTCGTCACCTTGGTGAGAAAATAAGAGGTGCTTGCATGCCCAGTTGGGTCTTGCTAAGCATGAAAGTTGTAGAGGAAAGAGTTAGAGAAAGAAAAACAAAACTATAAGCAAGAATTAAACTAATACAAACTACAACCATAAGCATAGGGACATAAAGATAACAAAAACAAAAACACCCATGTCACCAATGTAATAGGTTGGTCTATTGATGAAATCAAAGCACCAAGAATAAAGGGGACAATGAGTCCCTTCTTCCTCCAAGGGAAGGCTCTTGGACCCTCACAAGCTTGCTCTCCTTAAAACAAACAAAATGAGAACAGTGGTGAAAGAACTCTTTGCATATCCACTCAATGGAGAGATGGATTTCTCAATGAAATGATGCCAATGTGTTCTTGTCAAGGAAGGAGTCCTTAAAACAATCTAAGCAGCATAAGATTACTTAGAATTCCTTGAGAAAATGAGGTGCATTCATGTATTTTTATAGCATTGCTTTGGGATTTTGTGTAACTGCCTTGTAGTGTGAAAAGAGGCCTTTTAGGGCATTATTAGGTCTTTGACCAGCCCACCATTCGGATCCAGCCCAGATTTCGGGGTCAAATCGGCTTGGGAGCTGAACCATAAGTGGTTGGGAGGCCGACCATATTCATAAATGCATCGTTTAGCAGGTGTGCATATTTTTGTGCTAACAGCTGCGCATCGTGTGCGTATGCGCGCATTCTACGTTTTTGTTCCGTGCATGTGCGCGCGCGCCCAACTTCTGTAAAGCGCTCTTCAATTTTTCACTACTTTGTATAGTTTTTTTCTTTTTTGAATGATGAGAGATTAATTCAGGGCCATGAATGACTTCATTGTTGTTTGACGATGCTGAGTTCTTGTCGCCATGTGCGGACAAAATTTCAGTGATAACAATGATGTTTGCTTAGATGACATTCTTCTCTATTTTCTTTTAGCACATATACATTATTTTATGTCCTTATGCCTTTGGCCACCACTTGTCCTGAGTTTACCGACTTTATCTTGCAATTCTTGGACGTGAACAACACCTCGCATCCTCTGTCACACATTTGAATTACACTGAGCAGGTTATGTTTCAACCCATCCACAAGTAGAACATCTTGGGATTTTCCTTTTCCATTACTTAAGCTCACCATGCCTTTGCCTTTTATTTTCCCTGGAGCATCATTTCCAAAGGTTACACTTCCTGATTTGCTTTCACTTAGAGATAGAAACTTGCCTTTGTCTCCCGTCATGTGTTTGGAGCATCCCCTATCTAAATACCAAGGGTTCGTTTTTCTTTGAGCAGACAATACTAATCTACACTTGTTACTTTCCTTCTTCTTCCAAAAATTGACATTTTCAGCAGGGGATTTCGAATCTGGTTCATAGTTCCTTAACCAACACTCAATAGATTTATGTCCAAAGTTATGAAATGTGTAGCATTCAATCTCATTATTCAATAAGTCAAAATTATTGTTGCAGTGTTGCCTACTTATTGACTGTTGATTATTTCTTGGCCTCCTTAGTTGTATGTGTCTAGACTTAATTTGGCAATTTGCAGTCCGTGAAGGATTATTACTTGACTGTATCATTCTTTGTTGTGGGAAGTATTTATTCCTTTGAAATCTTAATTGCTCATGTCTACGTCTTAAGGAACAATTTACAGCTTTGTGACCAAAGTTAGAATAGTAGAAACAATAGCCATAGAAAAATTCTTTGTACCTGGAAAATGGTTGCCTTCTTTGAGCAAATCGATTTCTTTCTTCCTGATGACGTCTTTCAGCAGAGAGAGCATTGTTTCTTCGTTCTATAGATTCAATTATGGCACCTTTTTCTTTACTTGTCCTGGGCGGCTGATTGTCTTCCTTTGTTTCTACAGGTTTGTTATTGTCATTGGTTGTACTTTTGACAAACTTGATGGGTTCTTCATTTCCTGGCTTCCCACTGCTTGATCCCTCTTCATAACCCAAACCAGTTTTCAGCTTTGGATTTCTTTGCTGATTCAGAATGGTGGCTAATCCTTCTGAGGCTTTGATACTTGACAGATTCTAATTATACAAGGCTTGAAATTTCTCCATTTATTTCCTTGTTTTCACTACTTCTTGTTCTAATGATTCACATATTGTCTTCTTTTCTGATAGCTGATGTTTCATAATCTCTTCGATTTTCTTTGCCTCTTCCAATTCTACTTTTAGTAGGACAAAGTCTTCACCAGGTTCTTGACTGTCTTTCTCGAATTGTATCAACAATTGTCTTTGCTTTCTGTTCTTGATTCTTAGTCTGCCAATCTCTTCCAATGCACTGATCAGTTCTCCTTCCATGTCAACCACAGCTTCTTCATCATTCTCACCACTGCATGTGCTTTTATTATCATAATTCTCTTTGGCCATAAGCATGAAGTCATTTACCTTATCTTCATAGGAAGAATCACTATCGGTGTCTTCTGAGGAGTCATCATTGTTTACACATAAACTTTTCTTTTTATCAAATCTCCTGGATTTGTGCTTCTCTTCACCTTCATAGTTCTGATCATGTTTCTTGTGTGGACATTTATTTGCAAAATGACCTATCCTTCCACAGTTAAAGCATTTGAAAGGAATTTTACCTTTGTATTTTCTTGATCCCTTCTTCAGTCTCTTCACAAATTTTGCTTCAATTTCATCGGGCTCAGAATCCTCATTCTTGTCTGCTTTAAATGATGCTTCTCTGGAGGTGGGTTTATCTTTAACTATTCTCATCTCATATGCAGTCAGTGTTCCTAGAAGTTGATCAAACTGCAAGGTTTTTAAATCATCAAGTTATTCTATAGCAGAGACCTTCGGATTGAACCTATCTGGGAGAGATCTCAAGATTTTCTGAACTAAAGAAGGTTCCCCAATTGTTTCACCAAGTGCCTTCATTGCATTTACCATTTCTTCTATTCTCAGAAAGTATTTTCCGATAGTTTCATATTCCTTCATATTCAACTATTCAAACTGTATTTTGTAGGTTTGATGCTTTGCATCCTTTACCTTCTCATCACCCTCATAACTGCTAATGAGTTTGTCCCACATTTCTTTGGCAGTTTCTAGGTGCATAACTTTTACGAATTTTGCTTCTGCAAGCCCAATCAAGATAACATTCACAGCCTTAGCGTTGAAGCTAAATTCTAGTTTTTCATCCTTATTAGCTAGCACAACTGGCTTTACATACCCAGTATCTACTGCATCCCAGACATCTGCACCTAAATCCATTATGTAGGTTCTCATTCTAACTTTCCAGAAGGCAAAGTTTGTTCCATTGAACAGAGGGAACTTATTGGTCAAATTTCCTTCATGTCTTGACATTTTTAAGCTCTAGGATTTACCCTTAGAAAAAAAAAGGGTCCATCTCTGATACCGATTGTTGAACAACTGAGAGGGGGGTGAATCAGTTGTTACCATGCTTAAACAATTATGCTTCTTTTAAACTCTTTGCAGAAACACTAAATGATGATCACAATAATGCAGAGAAATAAACAAAGGCACATTCAACATCAGTCACATATATGAGAAAGACAGAGACATATAATTCCCGAGGAAACCCATATGGGGTAAAAACCTCTTTTTCTTTATATGATAAGTATTATCTACATTCTTTACATTATCATACATATGAGCACCAACTCATTGTGAGGCTAAAACCTCTGGTTTTGCAAGCTGCAACTTGTTGAGAGAACCGACTCTCTGTTTTCTCTAGCACCCACTAGAAGGAAGCACCAACCCCCTAGTTTCTCTAGCACCAACTATAAGGAAGCACCAACTCCCTGGTTTCTCTAGAACCAACTAGAAGGAAGCACCAACTCCCCGGTTTCTCTAGCACCAACTAGAAGGAAGCACCAACTCCCTGTGTTCAAGAACCCACTTGAACCTTTGAGGACACCAGTCCTCCCTAGCACCTCCCAACCACCCTGAATAATAAATTCTTTGTTACTGAACCTTATTACAGCGATATAAAATAATTTAGTGGCTTACCAGCCCTGTTGTTGTTCTGTTACACTGCTCTCCCTGTCTGCATCAGTGTCTTCTACCTTTTATACTCTCTGCACCATATCCCTTTGATGCAACCTTCCTCTACCATGCATCTCTGCTCCTGCGCTCTGCCTCCTTGCTCACCCTTGAATCCTCCGCATGACAACAACTTCATCTCTTCTTTGTTGCACCTTCTTATAGTATCTGTTGTCTTTGTGCATGAAATATTCGCAATGCCTCTGCATGCTCACTCCGTGCCAAATTACTCTGCAACTTGAGTGCTATGTATAATCATCATCGTGACTCTTCAGCTTCTCTGGTCGTTTTCCACTCGTTCAGCATCAATGTATGTTGTACTGAGATTCCTCAGCTTCTCTGGCAGTTTGAGACTCTTCCTCTTCTCTGTGACAGTCGATCTCACCTTCTTTGTTCCAGTTATAGGCCTCAATGCTCATCCAGTTGTCAATCGCCTCCATGAACATATTCATCCCTCTTGAATATTCCAAGAGGATCTTCACCTTCTCTATCAATCATCCCCAAGTGTCTTCGAGTCCTCTGGTTGAAACCATTAGTGGTTTCTGGCAGTTACACTATGTCATGCTACAGTAACCCTCCGATCTTGTTCAAATTCACCTACACTGTTTGATTGATTCCATGGGATATTTCACTCATTTCGTCATTTCGGCATTTGGAAATTTAGCATTCGTGTGACCATGCATCTCGACATTCCCAGTCACAATCCCCGAAAAGGAGCTTGGTTGCTCTAGCTCTTTCCTCCATCTCTCGCTGATGTGACTAAGGGTTGTGACCACGACCTTAGTCATAAGGCTCTTTCGCGATTTCTCATTTTGCGAGTCTGGAGATTAGGCATCTCGACTCTCCAAGTCGCGATCCCTGATACCCCGAAATGGCATGGGATCAACGGTCTCGATCAACACTTGATCTGAGGGCTCAGATCATTTCGCGATTTTGCATATTGCGATTTCGACATTCCTGTGGTGAATGTTCTTGATGCCTC
The DNA here is from genome assembly GCA_009831015.1 of Picea engelmannii. Taxonomy (NCBI): domain Eukaryota; kingdom Viridiplantae; phylum Streptophyta; class Pinopsida; order Pinales; family Pinaceae; genus Picea; species Picea engelmannii. The sequence goes on from ML780382.1 coordinate 670,618, forward strand.
CAACTCCTGATCCGTGAAAATCCGAAAGGGAATCGGATCAACGATCCACATACCCCCCCTGAGATGGACGGTTGGCGGGATTTCGACGTTTCGCATTTTGTGATTTCGTGACTCCTGTGGTAGGAGTTCTTGTCATCTCCATCTCATGATTTCTGAAACTTTGAAGTGGTGTAAACCTGCTGACGTCACACGTGGATTGACACGTGTTGAATATTTCCACGTGTCACTCTGATTCGTGACTTACATGTGCCTGAAGTGTTGAATCAACTTGACACTTGTCATTGCCTGGTTGTGCCACATGTTCTTAGGTTTGTTGACGTGTCTTGTTTCAGGATTTCACATTTTGGCACTTCGGGACTCCTAATGTTGAGAGTCTCTGACTTCTCCATCTCTCGATTTACAAAACTTCGAAATGGACAGGGATCAATGGTCCAGATCAAATCTTGATCTGACGGGTGTGGTTAAGTCGTGATTTCGCATATCGCGATTTCGAGAGGTTAGGGAACCCCGTTCCTTTGACTCTCCAGTCAGCGAAATGACGATCTTTCCCCATGTGTCCCTCTTGGATCAACGGTCAAGATTTTATCGTGATTTCACAACTCTACAATCCTTCATTGTGTCTGATCAACAGTCCATATTTGTCCTTGATCCAACGGTCGAGATTATATCGCGGTATCGCATATCGTGATTTTGTGAGTTGAAAGGTTGGAGCATTTCATTCCTTTGACTTTCCAATCAGCAAAATGTTGATCTGTGTCCACGTGTCCTGCCTGAAGATGGATGGTTCTCCTTCTTGCGGGATTTTGTGAGCTCGCTACTCCTTGCACTTTAAAGAACATGCAGGTTCTCCTTGATCCAACAATGGTCGGATCCCACGCTTGGATCTAACGCCTGAAATCTGTCCTCCTCTTTAGCACGCTCTTCTTGTCTACATTGAGATCTGACAACCATTGGGAATTATGAATTGTTGATCCAATGATCACGATTGTTGCTCTTCCCCGATTATCATTGCATTGTTGATCATTACTGCTATACTCAAGCCATCATCGTTGTTGTACTTGCCATCAATGACAAGCATACGCTGCCTATAAAACATGCCAACACTTGCTGCGTTGGAATAAATTTCGACCTCTTTGTTTTCTTAGTACCCCATTCTCCTTGTTGACATGGCATGGGTGTACAAATTTTATTTTTCTTAGTACCCCTTTATCTCTATTGACGTGTCACCCGTTTTTGTGTGGAATAGGTATTGAACATATATTTTCCTTAGTATCCCTTTCTCTTTTGTGATGTGTCACATTTGCTGAGTTGAAATATATTTCCATCTCCTTGTTTTATTAGCACCCCTCTCTCCTTGTTGACAAGGCATGTGTGTCAAAATTTTATTTTTCTTAGTACTTGTTTATCACTATTGATGCATCACCCTTTTTTGTGTGGCATGGGTGTTTAACTTATCTTTTCCATGGTACCCATTTCTCTTAGGTGACGTGTCACGCTTGTTGAGTTGGAATAGATTTTGACATATTTATTTTCTTAGTACCCCTTTCTTGTTGTGGACATCGCACGAGTGTGAAAAAAATATTTTTATTAGTACATCTTTATCTATGTTGATTTGTATCCCTATTGTTTGTGCCATAGTTGTCAAAATTATATTTTTCATTAGTACCCCTTTGTCTTAGGTTATGTGTCACCTTTGAGGAGTTAGAATAGCTTTCAAACTCTTTTTTTTCTTCGTACCTATTTCTCCCTTTTGACATTACATGGGTGTAAAACTTTTATTTTTCTTACTACCCCTTTATCTCTCTTGACGTGTCACTATTTTTTATGTGGTGTAGGTGTTGAAATTCTCTTTTCCTTGGTACCCATTTCTCGTCTTTTTTTGTGGCATAGTTGTCAAAATTATATTTTTCCTTAGTACCCCTTGGTAATAGGTTATGTGTCACCTTTTATGAGTTAGAATAGCTTTCAAACTCTTCTTTTTCTTTGTACCTCTTTCTCCCTTTTGAAATTCCATGTGTGTAAAACTTTTATTTTTCTTAGTACCCCTTTATCTCTCTTGACATGTCACTCTTTTTTGTGTGGAATAGGTGTTGAACTTCTCTTTTGCTTGGTACCCATTTCTCGTCTATGACATGTAACCCTTTCTGAGAAAACTATATATTTCCAACATTTCATTTTATTAGTATCTCTTTATCCTTGTTGACATGGCATGGGTGTCATAATTGTTTTTTTTACTTAGTAGCACTTTATATTTTCTGACATGTCACTCTTTTTTGTGCAACATAGGTGTTGAAATTATCTATTTGTTAGTACCCATTTCTCTTAGGTGAAGTGTCACCCTTGATGAGTTTTCATATATATCAAACTCTTCATTTTCTTAGTACCTGTTTCTCCTTGTTTAAATGGAACATGTGTCAAACTTTTATTTTTCTTAGTACCCCATTATATTTGTTGAGATGTTGCCCTTTTTATGTGGCATAGGTGTTCAAATTCTCTTTTCCTTAGTACCCCTTTCTCTTCAGTGAAGTGTCACCCTTTCCAAACTAGAATATCTTTCAACCTCTTCATTTTGTTAGTACCCCTTTCTCCTTTTTGACATGGAACAAGTGTAAGACATTTATTTTTCTTAGTACCCCTTTATCTATGTTGACATGTTTCCATTTTTTGTGTGGCATAGTTGAACTTCTCTTTTCCTTAGTATCCCTTTCTCTTAGGTGTGTGTCATCCATGCTAAGTTGGAAAATATTTAGAGCTCTTTGTTTTCTCAGTGCCCCTTTGTCCTTGTTGGCATGGCATAGGTGTCAAACTTTTATTTTTATTAGTACCCCTTTATCTATGTTGATGTGTTTCATTTTTTGTGTGGAATAAGTCTTGAACTTATCTTTTCCTTAGTACCCATTATTCCTTGTTGAATGGTACTAGTGTAAAACTTTTATTTTTCTTAGTACCCATTTATCTCTATTGATGTGTCACCATTTTATGTGTGGAATAGGTGTTGAACTTATCTTTTCATTAGCACCACTTTCTCTTAGGTGACGTGTCACCCTTTTCGAGTTGGCACATATTTCGACATATTCATTTTCTTAGTACCCCTTTATGCTTGTTGAAATGGCATGGGTGTCAAACTTTTAGTTTTCTTAGTACCCCTTTATCTCCATCAACGCACTACCCTTTTTTCTGTGATATTGGTGTTGAAATTCTATTTTGGGTAGCTCCCCGTAGACTTAGGTGAAATTTAACCCTTACTAAAGTGGAATAGCTTTCAACCTCTTATTTTTCTTAGTACCCCTTTATATTCATTGATGATTTGTCATTTTTATGTGCCTGAGTTGGAATAGCTTTCGACCTCTTTGTTTTCTTAGTACCCCTTTCTCCTTGTTTACATCGCAAGGGTGTCAAACTTTTATTTTTCTTAGTACCCATTTATCTCTATTGATGTGTCACCCTTTTTTGTGTGGCATGGGTGTTGAACTTATCTTCTCCTTTGTAACCCTTGAACAACTTTCTCCTTGTTGACAAGGCATGAGTGTGAAACTTTGTTTTCTTTCAGTAGCTCTTTATCTATGTTGACGTGTCATGATTTTTTGTGTGGAATAGGTGTTGAACTTTGATTTTCCTTAGTACCCCTTTCTCTTAGACGATGTATCACACTTTCTAAGTTGGCATAGCTTTCAACCTCTTCGTTTTCTTAGTACTACTTTCTCTTAGTTTACATGCCACGAGTGTAAAAGTCTCATTTTTCTTAATACCCCTTTATCTTCGTTGAGGTGTCGCACGTTTTTGTGTGGCATAGTTGTCAATATTCTCTTTTCTTTAGTAACCCTTACTCTTAGGTGACATTTAACCCTTGATGAGTTTGAATAGATTTTGAATTCTTATTTTTCTTATTACCCATTTCTAATTGTTGACATGGCACGAGAGTCAAAGTTTTATGTTTCTTACTACCCCTCTATCTATATTAATGTGTCACCCTTGTTTGTGTGGCATGGGTGTTAAGATTCTCTTTTCCATAGTAACCCTTGCTCTTTTGTTCCATGCCAACTTTGTTGAGTTGGAATAGTTTTCCACCTCTTTTTTATCTTAGTACCCCTTTCCCCTTGTTGAGAAGGCAGGGGTGTCAAACTTTGTTTTTTCCTAATATCCCTTTATCTCTATTGACATGTCACACTTTATTGTGTGGCATAGATGTTGCAATTCTAATTTCCTTAGTATCCATTTCTCTTACATGATGTGTCGCCCTTTCTAATTTGGAATAGATTTCGACCTATTTATTTTCTTGGTAGCCCTTTCTCCTTTTTAACATGGCACAGGTGTCAACATTTCATTTTTCTTAGTACTCATTTATCTTTGTTGACGTGTTGCCCTTTTTTGTGTGGCATAGGTGTTGAAATTATATTTTCCTTAGTATCCATTTATATTAGGTGACATGTCACCCTTGTTGAGTTGGCATGGATTTTGACCTCTTTCTTTTCTTAGTACCCCTTTCTCCTTGTTGACATGGCATGGGTGTCAACCATTTATATTTCTTAGTAACCCTTTATCTTTGTTGACATGTATCCCTACTTTGTGTGGCATAGGTGTTGAAATTATATTGTCCTTAGTAACCTGTGCTCTTAGGTGACATGTCACCCTTTCAGAATTGACATAACTTTCAACCTCTTAAATTTTCTGTGTACCCCTGTCTCCCGATTGACATGGCATGGGTGTCAAAATTTCATTTTTCTTAGTACCCCTTTATCTTTGTTGACATGTCAACCTTTTTTGTGTGGAATATTTGTTTAAACTATCTTTTCCTTAGCACCCCTTACTCTTTTGTGATGCGTCACACTTGTTGTTTTTGCATGGATTTGTAAGTCTTCGTTTCTTAGTACCCCTTTCTCCTTGGTTACATGGCATGGGTTTCAAACTTATGTTTTTCTTAGTAACTATTTATCTCCCTTGATGTGTCACCCTTTTTTGTGTGGCATAGGGGTTGAAGTTATATTTTCCTTAGTACTCATTTATCTTATGTATACTATCCATTCATGGGTGTTGTATATGCATATTCATTGTCCTTCATGTCCAAATACCTTTATCAATCTTGCAGTCCAAAACCCATGACTAGGGTTGACATCAATGACAACAACCAATCTTCCAACAATATCCCCCTTTGTCATTGATGGCAACACTCATGCTACCTCTATCATCATGATCCCAATTTCTCTCCCCCTTTGACATCAATGAAAAAGGTTAGGGCTTCTCCCCCTGAGTTTAATGGAAAAATGTAACTCTCTTCTTTGGGGTTGCTCCCCTTGAACATGTGGCACTCAATAATACTTCATCCTTATTTTTGGTCTTTGGGACATTTTCTTCCTTAGAATCATTTTGTGTGGCTTCTATCTTCTCTCTCTTCTTCATGTCTAGGACGTATATGTTGTCTGGTCTTCTTGTTGCAGTTGCAACCAATCTTCCTAAGTTATTTTCTCTGATTTTACATTTTCAGGAATCAAACGTAAGAGTGTATCCTTGATCACACATTTTACTAACACTGAGTATATTATGATTCAAGTCTTCAACCAATAGAACATTCTTTGCATTTACATTTTTTCTTCCAAGCTCTACTACACCTTCTCCAAGTATTTTGGCAGATGAGTCATCTCCAAATGCAACATTGCCACCCTTTCTCTTCAAGTTGATGAATTTGTCTTGATCCCCGGTCATGTGTGAAGAACATCCACTGTCTATGTACCATTCATCTTCTTCTTTACATTCTTCAGCGGTCAATTATATTCGACAATCTTCATTGTTTGGAATCTCTTTCCTTCTCCATACTATGGTTGGCATAGGGACATCTTCATTCATATATCTGCAATCTCGTGCTTTGTGAACAAGATAATTGCATTTGTAGCACACAATATTTTTGTCCATCAACGGGTAAAATGAATTATAACTTCTATTGACAAATCCATGATTATTTCCATATCTTCTGTTTACACCATTTGTGTTTCTTGCGTATTTGTTCCTTTCATTGATTCTTCAATTAATTGCTTTATGTCCAAAAATTTTGCAAGTATAACAATGACCAAGAAAGAAATTTTGATACCTTGGATTAAGTGGGCTTCTTTTTGATGTAGTACATCTAGGTTCATGATCTATTCTTTTGTAGTTTCCTTCATACTGATTGAAGCTTCTTTGATTCCTGAAGGTAGGAGGTCTTCTTGGATATTCATCTATTTTGTAATCATTCCTTCTTTCTGGTATCCTGGTCCACTTCTCATCAACTGTATGTGTAGCTCTTTCTTCAACCTTC
>ML780382.1:689649-708837 GCA_009831015.1 Picea engelmannii
AAAAAGTGACATTTTGCACTTTAACCAAAGTCAAGTACAAAATAGAACATAAAGTACATAGGACAAAGGCCAAATGACTTTCCCTCATGTGCTAAGAAGGGATAACACATGGGGAACACCTCCCAAGGTACACAAATCAACACCCCTCTTATATACTCCTAGACATTACCCTTTATTTTGGATTAATTATCCCCCTTATCTGTCAATATCCCCGTAACAGTTGGCATCACATTTTATTTATTAAAATTCAAAAATACAATTTCCATATTACATCACTTGGTCATAGACACACATTACATATACATTAAGAATTAATTAAACTGGGGATTATAGTTGGGATGTTACATTCCTCCTACTCTATAATTGATAATCATCCTCAGTGCACACTATGTCAATATACATGCACAAATTTACATCATAATACTAAGAAATAAAAATTCTTCAATTTCACAACTCCAACAGCAGTTCCAACCATAATATTTTGTTCCTCTCAACCCACTGACCCAAGGAATGTACCCCTTTCATTGCTCTCACTCCATCAGGTTATACCCTTCTTTTATCAGGGCCCCCTAACATAGGTTGGCTAGGACTATGAGATGTGGTTCTGGAACTCTAGCTACTCAAAATGGAGTCTTGCATTCTTAGCTTCTATTTCCTTCAAAATTGACAAAAATTCACAGGTATTCCTCCTGCATAGTTTCTTCGAGCTTCCATGTTGTGTCTTCAAGACCGTAGCAAGTCCATTGAACATTTTCCATCCCTGTGGATGTTTTCCTGATCACTTTGACTTTTTAATCAAGGATGTGTACTAGTTCCATTTGGAAATCCCCTTCATGTTCCACCTAGGTCACAATCCAATTAGTTATGTGGTTAGGTTCAGACATATATTTCTTTAATAATGACACATGAAATGCATTATGCACTCTCATGGATGTAGGAAATGCTAGAATGTATGCAACCATCCATATCTTTTCTAATATCTCAAAAGTTCCATGATATCTTGCTTCCAATTTTGGGAAGATTCCTAATCTTAGTGAACTTCTCTTCACTTTCAATTTTAAAAATACATGTTCACCCACTTTAAAATCTCTGAAAACTCTACTCTTATCTACATAACTTTTCTACATTTCCTGGGTAGCCTTTAAATTATGCTTGATCTTTTCCATCTACTCTTCCATTTCCTTCAACAAATATGTCTCAATAACTACCATGTCTGTTGGATTATCCTAACTCACCAGTGTGTTACACTTCCTACAATACAATTCTTCAAACAGGTTCATTTTTAATCAGGCTTGATACCCATTATTTTAAGCAAATTCAAATAAATGTATATAATCCTCCCACTTTGATGGTCGTTCCATCACACATGTTTTGATCATGTCTTCAATTATTCTATTAGTCTTCTCTATTTTCCCATATGACTCTGGGTGATATGTTGTATTAAGATTTAAATTTGTCCCAAAGCCTTTTAACAAACCCTTCCAAAACTTGGATGTAAACGTCAAACATCTTTCTAAAACTACTAACTTAGGCACTCCATGTAGCTTGGAAACTTATTTCATGTCGATCTTTGCAATGTTTTTTTCCTTGTGTGTAGTATTTACTAGAATAACAATGTGCAACCTTAGTTAATTTGTCCACCACTAGCATGATGGAATCATATTGCTTCAGTGTTCTGGGTAGTTTAGTAATAAAATATACCGTGACAACTTCCCATTTCCATTTTGGGATGGGTAATGGCTGCAATAACCAAGTTGGATGTCTATGCTATGTCTTCACCTTCTTCCATTCTATACAGATGGCTATATAATTAACCACTTCTTTCTTCATTCCGGGCCAAAAATATTGGCTTCTTACAGGTGCAATTGACTTCTTATATCCTAGGTGCCCAACATATGGAACATTTTGCATTTCCCTCATCAATTTATTCTTTAACTCATTGGACTTCAACACATATATGTTTCCTTTATACATGAGAATTACATCTTCTTTTAGCTCAAAGTATTTAATTTTTTGTTGTAAATTACTTTGATGTAATGTTTCTTTTATTTGTAAATAGTGTTGATCAACATTTGTTACTGCAATAATTTTATATTTAAAATAAATCATATACATGTTAATGAATGTAATATGCATCTCATGATCTCTTTTGTTGAATGCATCAGACACCTGATTTTACTTTCCTTTTATATGCTTAATTTCAAAGTCATATTCACTCAGAAATTTTAGTCATCTAGTTTGTGTGGCATTTAACGTTGGCTAGAAAAACAAATGTTTCAAATGACAGTGTTCTGTCCTTAGCTCAAACATCCTCCTAATGAGGTAATGTCTCCACACTTTTAGTGCATGAACAATTTATGCTAACTCTAGATCACGGGTAGCATAATTCCTCTCATGTTGTTTTAATTTCCAGGACTCGTAGCATATGACATGATCTTTTTGTGTGAGGACTCTACCAAGATATTCCTTGCATGAATTAGTAAACACAACAAAGTATTCATCCAGATATGAAATATTCAATATTGAAACACTTGTCAATATGTCTTTTAGCTACTGAAAACTCTCTTCACACTTGGAAGTCTATTCAAATTTCACTGCCTTTGTTTGCCAAGAAGTGATCGGGCTTGCAATCTTTGAGAATCCTTTGATGAATCTTCATTAATAAATTATAAAACCCATGAATGATCTAACCTCTGTAATATTTCTTGGCACTGGCCATGTTCTAATGGAATTTATCTTCTCAAGATCAACTTCTATCCCATCTATTGAAATAATATGCCCCAAGTAGTGAATCTTCTTTTGATAGAATATGCACTTACTTAGCTTGGCATACAACTTGTACTCTCTTAAAACTCTCAACATCATTACTAAATGTTGTTCATGTTCCTCCTCTAAATTTGAGTAGATGAGTATATCATTTAGGAACAAAATTACAAAATTTTCCAGGTATTCCATGAACACTCCATTCATCAGGAAGATGAAAACAACTGGGAAATTTTATAGTCCAAATGGCAGTACTGTAAATTCGTATTGTCTGTGTCTTGTTCTAAACGTTTTATTATTGATATCTTTCTCCTTTATTGTCACTTGATGATAACTCGAGCTCGAGTCAACCTTCGAAAAGATTCTTGCACCTTTCAGCTAATCAAATAAATCATCAATCCTTGGAAAAGAATATTTGTTCTTTATGGTGACCTTATTCAGCTATCTGAAATCAATACACAGCCTTAAGGTTCCATACTTCTTCTTCACAAAGAGAAATGGGAAACCCTAAGGTGACGCACTTGGATTTATATACCCCTTCTTTAATATCTCTTGAAGTTGCATCTACAACTCTTTCAACTATGGTGTGCCCATTCTGTAAGGTGTCTTGGAAACTAGGGTAGCTCCTAGCACCAAAACAATAGAGAAACCAATGTCTCTCTTTGGTGGAAATCCTGGTATTTCCCCAAAAACTTCTTGAAAATATTTCAAGACAAGATGGTTTTCAATACTTTCCACTTTATCTATGTCTTCCTCTACCATATGGGATGCAAAAATATGAAATCCCTTCTTGAAATTCTTTTTCAACTACATAGATGGAATTTCTCTAACAACTACAACTCTTGGAATACATTGAACCTTTCCTTGCTACCCTTCTTCATCAAGACAATTGAGTGTATTTTTGTAACATTCTAGGACAACTTGGTGTTTTTCCAACTAATCCATGTCAATTAGACAATCATATGAACCCAATGGTATGATGTTCCCATCTACCTTTATGCTAATTCCATTCATGTCTATTGGACAAAATTTAACTAACTCATTTATTTTTCTCTTAGTCCCTGTGGCTAATTGAACTAACCAAGATTTCTTGTTCTTATTCCTTTGCAAGTGAAACCTTTCAACAATGTTCGATTTTATTTAGCTATGGTTAGATACAAAATCAATTAAAATTGTTATGTGTTGGTTATCAATCTTCCCTTCCACTTCAATCATGGGGGATTGATATTCTTCTTTCTTGTTGTCCAAGGATACATAAATCCTTGGCATGTTTCGTCCCATGTCTTCCATGGTTTTAGCCTCCTGAATGTTGTGGATAGTCTTCATTGTTTCTCCTTTGTGAGGGAAATCCATATATATGTGATTTCCCTCACATGCCCAACAATCCATCGGCTACTTCCTTTTCCTTTTATCAAATGAATCTTCCATATTGGGCTCATTTTGGGTTGACTTCCCTTGTTTATTTTCTTGTGATTTGTTCTTGAAAAAGGGTGGCTAAAAACCTTTCTTCCTTTGATATTTTTTACCCTTCATCTTGTCATTCTAAGATTTTTGGAAAGGTGGCCTTCTTATGTTCTACTTATAAAGATGTTTTTCTCTCCTTATGGCCTCCTCCAAAGTCCTGGAGTTATCATATTGTATCTTATCATTGTATAAGGAGGGTAACCCACTCAGAAACCTTGGGATTTTGACATTTTCATCCTTTATGAAGTCCACATACTTCATAAATTCAAAAAACCTCTTCTCATGTTCATCCATTATTGTGCTTCCCAACTTGACTTCAAATAACTATTTCATCTTTATTTCATAGTAATTCTCGGAAAAATATTTCTCTTGGAAATATCCTTTGAACTACCTCCATGAGACCTTCTTCTCATCAAGGTGCTTGGATTTTTTAAGTTAATTCCACCACATGGATGTCTTTCATTGAAAGTGGTAGGTTGCAATTCTAACTTCTACCCTTGAGGGTTAATCATGTAGCTATAAATATTTCTTCAATTCCAATAACCATGCCTCTTCCTCCTCTCCCTTTATGTGCTCACCGTTTAAAGTTGGTGGTTTTTTTTTTTTGAGCTCACCTTGCAATATTTTTTCTTCATGCCTTCTTCTCTACCTCTTGACAAGTGACACACTAGGGATACTCTCTAACCCTAAAATTGCATGAGATCTCCTAGTGTATGTCTCTGGGGAATAATGGTGCCTACTCATACTTCTTGACTACCTATCATTCCCATGATCATCCCTTCTTCTATGGGATCTAGATGTTGTTACTTGTCTAACACTAGTTGCTTGAATTTTGTCAGTATTTATTGGCTTACCTCTGCAGCATATTCAGACTTTGAAGTATCTCTTCCTGGGCCTTCATAATATTCTCACTATACTTCATATAGCTATGCATTTCTCTCTACAAACTTCTCATAGTTATAGGCTCGTCCATTCCTAATCTCCCATTAGAATGTGTCTCAATATTTCCCATTCTAACATCCAGACCTCTAATATCCTCCTCATGGATATAATATCCATGGGAATCTTCCGTAACTCCAACTCTCACATAAGAACCAAATTTGTTTTCTCGCAACTCTAATTCTACAAGAAATGTGCATGTAATAATTATTGTTAGCACATGCATACTAAAAACAGTCCATTAAATAGGTTATATGTTATTATTCATCTCAATTTATGAATAAAACAATGCACCAAGACAAAATATAATTCCTTAGACACATTACTCTCTGAAATATCTCTCCAACAACTATACTCATACCTCAATATGAGTTCTGAGTGAAACATTACACCTTTCACAAACTGTAATTTTCACTCATTGTTTTGTTTTCCCTATTGCAAAATTTGTTTATTACTTTCTGGGAAATTTTTAGTTCCCAATTCAAAATTATAGGTGGCTAGATGTATTTTCCTCCTCAATATCTTTCCAATGACTATTTTTTTTCTCAAATATAGGCTTTGGGTTGAAAGTTATGGACGAGAGAAGTTTAGACTATTTTCTCATTTCATCCTTGTATGCTACATGTGTCTTCCTTCTCTTCCTACACCTTTTTATGTACCCATATTCAAAATATAGCTCCATATTTGTCTTATATGGTTCAAAATATTTCCACAGAGTGTTCATGTGCCACAAATGAACTAATCTGTTCATAGTGTAAATCCAATGGACTTTTGCAGGAAAAATGCTTATCTGTTCAATATTGTCTTCCAACTAGCCAATTGACTAAGGGGGAAATCCTTTCGACCCAACTGTAGGCTATGTTGTACTATATTTTTCTACAACATGTCACCCCTATTATAGACCATGATACCACCAAGGGACTTTCTTAGTCGACTTCCATGTCAATAAATAGATTAGGAAGGTTACTATCTACAATAAATGGTCGAGATTGGTTCCTCCTGCCAAATCAATGAATATCGTTCCTCTAGGATTAAATAAGAGTTTTTAGCAGGGTTAAAGGATCATTCAAGACTTAAATGTCCTGTGGTCTTTCCTGTAAGGATTTAACTCAACTCCTTCAGGATGTTAGACAACCCTCCTAGCAACCAAAAACACTCTAACCAATCTTCCAATGAAGAGTTTATATCTTATAAACTTTCCATTTCAAAAGAAGGGGAAAATATAGGGTTATCAGCCTATGTTGACCATCCTCATACAGTTTCACAGTTGACAAAAGTAACAAATAAGGAGGTTATAACAATTTATTTAACCCAACATTTAACAACCATTCACTAAGCTCTGATATTCAACATGAACAGAAAATAGTGTAATTCCACTAACAGAAAACAGATAAGCTCTGATTAATCGAAGTGAGAATTTGGCATCCCACCATCCTAATAGGGTTTAGGGGGTCAGGTGTGTTACATCGTGGCATATGAAAACACCTCACCAATTCCACTAACCCGAGCATCGACCATCGAAGATTTTCATTGGTGGACGAAACACTTCACCAAACTTGTCGATCTGACCCTCGGTTTGCTCCACTTTCCAACTGCCGAAAATAAATATCCACCATTGATTTGATCCACTTTTCAAATTTTCAAAAATGAATATCGACCATAAATTTCATCCATTTTCCAATCTGCTGAAAATAAATCTCAACTGTCGATTTGATCCATTTTTCAAACTGTTGAAAATGAATCTCAGACATCGATTTGATCCATTTTCCTAACTACCGAAAATGAATCATGGCCATCGATTTCATCCATTTTCCAAACCACAAAAAATGAATACTGACCGTAGATTTGATCCATTTTTCAAATTGCTAAAAATGAATCTTGGTCATCGATTCAATCACTTTTCCAAATTTATGAAAATGAACCTCGATCGTCGATCCATCAAACTTATACCAATTCTTCAACAACCATTAAAACATGAATTTTGACCTTCCAAGTCAAATTTTAACTTTGCAGATTGATGTCTCGTGTCATTTCTTCAACAATTATGAAGCATTTAAAACTTGATTTTTCTCATGAATTTGGGGGTTTCACTTTAATTTTCTCACATTTCCCCCAAATTCGTCACAGATTGAAATCTGTAAGGGTGAGTTTTCCCAAATTTGCACTAGTTCTTGGCCCATATGGGTCCATTGTTGAACCAAAATATCTGATACCAATATGTAACGTTCCCCAGCCCAAGTGAGGTCCATTATGTGCATAATTACAGATAAAATTAGAGTTTTTTGTTAACTAATCATGTAGCTTGCCAGCTACAGGAAAACATATATTTTTAACCATTTTCTGATACCATGAACTAGAGGGATCTACAACATGCTAAAATTGACATAAAATGCAACTAATAAACTCAAATACAACAACATATAAATCATTTTTAAACACGGAGTGAATGTACAACAATTAAGCTCATAAATATAACATGTAAAACAGATAAACCTCTTATCTTTTAAATCATGTAAGGTAGCTAGAGAGGTAGTGGGGGGGAAAGAGGGCCCATAGTGATAATAGTGGAGGACATTCAATGTAAGGTGGACTGGGTCCACTGTATTATTAAATAAGGCCCACTATGGTAGTTAGATATAATAAATGGGTAACTAGATATAATAAATGTAAGAGGACTTCTTAGAAGGTTCCACTTCTAGAAGATTCCTCCTCTAGAATGTTCATAGGTGATTGTAGCACTATATAATGGGGTTCAAGCAATGTAATGGGACATGAATATAGTATTGTATTTGGAGCGGTATCTCAATAGGAGGATGCCACCTCGAAGAGGCAAGTGAACAGGAGAGGATCCCTTCCATAATAGGATTCATTGTATGGTGTTGCCCTACCTCAAGGGTTTGATAGTAATAAATGAGATTTTGCATATTTTTCTTGGATATCTGTTGTGTTTCTTTTGTATTCAGTATTTGATTCTTAACAAGTGGTATCAGATCACTTTCCTTGGCATACATTGTGGGTAAATATTTTTTACTTTTGCAGATTTGTTTTTCAGAGAAGAAAAAAGAGGGCCGCAAAATTCCAAAACATTTCGGTATATTTCTGTGAAAACTTTGCAGAAACAGGTTGTAGATCTGATTTTTTCTCAGAAAAGCACCCAAGTTGAAAAAACAATCATCCGAAACAGATTTTGGGAAGTCAAGATATTGATGTTTTAAAATCTGCAAATTTTCAGGGTTTTTTCCACGGACGACAGCACAATTTTTTATTTATTTATGTAGTATCATGAAGATGAATTTTCCCAATCAAGTTATAGATCTGAGTTCCTCCCACAATTTCACCAAATTTAAACAAAAAATCAACCGAAACAAAGTCTGGGAAGTGAATTTATGAACATTTTAAATTCAACAGTTTTTCAGGGTTTTTTCAAAAAACACCGCGATTTTCTGCAGTAATTTATTGGGTTTCTTCGTGATGGTGGCGGGACTGTAGAGTTCATAAATTTTCATAGGGTTCTCATATGACTATTTCTTCTCAAACCCTCAAATAAATTCTACAGATTACTAAAGCATTCAAAGCCCAATTGTTTGGCACATTGAATGATAGATTGGATGACTTTGTAGATGGCCTTACAGAGGACCTCAATGATAGTTTTCGTATTATTCAAGATTCATTGGATATCATGCAGGATATATTTATTATGGTGGACCTCAGGGATGAATATAATTAAGAAATATATGTTTGGTATGATTTTGAAGCCGATTGTGATGACCAGTATATGGATAGTTGTCATTTCTAGGATGACAACCACTTCCATATTTTATTTGATGACTCTACTCCACCTTCTGTAGAGAAAATCAATGTCTCACATCAAGAACTATTTATGATTACCAACGTCCAGCCTGCATCTTCTACAATGGTATTGTTCCTTCCAGATTCAATGTTGACCCTTTCCCACTATGTGGCTAGATATTCTTATTTGGATCCACATGATAGGTGTTAGTATTGGGAGCATCATTTTCAGTTGGTTATTAGGTGCCGATATATTCATTGTGGAGTTCACATGAGCACTTGGACATGGGACCTTGGTTTGCAATGGCGGTTGCACTACTTCAACATGGTGGTTTCCACTTCTCAATGGGGCCCTAGTTCTCTAGTCTACTTCAACACTATGGTCCACACTTATCCATGGAACCCTGGTATATGGTTACATCAAGCGTTGAGGACAACGCTTTCATAAGAGGGATGGAATGTAAGGTAGCTAGAGAGGTAGTGGGGAGGCCCAGAGGGCCCATAGTGATAATAGTGGAGGACATTCAATGTAAGGTGGACTAGGTCCACTATATTATTAAATAAGACCCACCATGGTAGTTAGATATAATAAATGTAAGAGGACTTCTTAGAAGGTTCTACTTCTAGAAGATTCCTCATCTAGAATGTTCTTAGGTGATGGTAGCATTATATAATGAGGTTTAAGCAATGTAATGGGACATGAAGAGAGTATTGTATGTGGAGTGGTAGCTCAATAGGAGGATGTCCCCTCGAAGAGGCATGTGAATAGGAGATGATTCCTTCCATAATAGGATCCATTGTATGGTATTTCCCTACCTCAAGGGTTTGATAGTAATAAAGGAGATTTTGCATATTTTTCTTGTATATATGGTGTGGTGCTTTTGTATTTAGTTTTTGGTTATTAACAAATCAGTTGTGCAATCAGTGGATTGGGATGGTCATTCCACCCAACCATAGACTTGTTGTTCCAAATATCAACAACAAGTCACCTTCAAGATGGGCTAGCAATACACAAGAGGGTGGTCTCTCACTCTCCACTCATGGCTCATAAAATAGTCTTACAACCCACTTGTATTCTCCTACAACTATCTCGATTTTTCACCGGCTCTCTTCTTCTTGACCTGCCCAACCCAAGGAATGTACCCCTTCACTATTCTCATTCCATCAGACATCACATTCGTTTATCAGGGTCTCTCTAGCACAGGTAACTAGAAATCTCACTACTAGGGAACTCAAGGGAACTCACTGCTAGAAAAACTACCAGGAAAAATAGCAGCAATCATTTGTTGTTATAGTGCAACTTACATAGGAGTTCACTCTTCAGGCTTGACAACCTAGATTTCCAGTCTTCTGCTCAAAATACGCTCCAAAATTCACCATCCACGGTTTCTCTAGCTCCACAACTCTTCTTCTTTGTTCTTTGTTTTTTGTTTATAAAAGACATGTCTATCCAAATTTTATTGTAATTCCCATACAAATTTTTCTCTCTTTGGCTTACTTAATTGGTTTTGGGAACACTCAACAACAAAATAGAAGGTTCATATACCAATAATAATTTTAAGAAGTGGTTTGAATTAATAAATATGGGCTATTCCCCCTTGGATCCCTCTTAGACACTCCTAGGCATTCCCCTCTCTTGTGGATTAATCACTCCCCATCTCTGTCCATATCCCTTTTGAAGTTGGTATCACATTTTATTTATTCAAATTTAAAAATACAATTCACATATTACATCTCTTGGTCATAGCCACACATTATATCTATATTAAGCATTAATTAAACTCAGGATTATAGTGGAGACTTTACATTTATTTAACAAAAATGTAAAATATAGAAGAATGAGTTTAGTTGAATTAATAGAATATAATGTCAAATGGCCACATTTTTAATACAGTTTACATACTCATTTAACAAGCATTGTATAATGTCCCTAATAAAATACAATGTCACTTAGAATCTAGTACAATGTTCATCTAAATGATGGAGGATTGGGACAAACTTGAGTTGACTTAAAACATTAATACAATGTTTATCTTCATTTAACAAACACCATAGAATGTCCCTAAATCTTAGGATTGGGTGAAACTTGTTAAAGGATTGGGTGAAGATCCTAATACAATGTTTATCTTCATTTAACAAACACCATAGAATGTCCCTAAATCTTAAGATTGGGTGAAACTTGTTAAAGGATTGGGTGAAACTTGAGTTGACTTAAATAAGTACAATCATCAAATTCTATTACAAAACTTATCCTCATTTAATAAGCAATGTAAAATGTCCCTATATCTTGGGGAGTGAATCAAACTTTAAATGACTTAACAAATTACACTTAGTTCTGGAGATTCTTATACAAAGCTTTTCTTCATTTAACAAACACTATAAAATGTCCCTAAATCCTAGACGATTGGATCAAATATCTGTTGACTTATAAGAGTACAATGTCATCTCTTCAGTTAACAAATACTCCGAGGAGGAATGGGTTAAAATTTAGTTATGTTAACACACTGTACAAGATCCCTATGGTGAAGCTCATCTCCGTTTAAATAGTTCGAAATCCCCGTGGATTGGTCAAACTTGAATTGACTTAAAATGCCTAATGGTCACATTCTATTATAGAACTCATTCATTTAGCAAGAACCTTAAAATGTCCCTAAATCCTAAAGGACTAGTCATACTTTAGTTGATTTGAAAGAGTACAGTGCCAAATCACCAAATCCTAAAGGACTAATCAGACTTTAGTTGATTTGAAAGAGTACAGTGCCAAATCACCCGATTATAATACAGAATTCATCTTCTTTTAAGAAAAAATAAAAAATAAAATCCATAAATCATGGAGGATTGGATAAACTTTAGTCGACTTAACACAATACACTGCCAAACTGCCGATTATAATACAAAGGTTACCTTCATTTAACAAACACTATAAAGGTCCCTAAATCCTGGAAACTGTAATGGGCTCTCGAATTATCTCACATGGCATATCATAGAACTTACTTAGAATGGCCTTTCACGATAATACCTTAACTATAACATCTAAAAATACATAAATTTTAACTTAAGATCAGGAAATTCTTAACTATACTTGCAAACATACTTTAAGAACGGTTTGAAAAGCACGGAGTTCGTTGGAGTGTAGTGAACGTCAATTAAGGTCAAAACATACCAAACATACCTTAGACAGAACGGTTTGAAAAGCACGGAGTTCGTTGGAGTGTAGTGAACGTCAATTAAGGTCAAAACATACCAAACATACCTTAGACCAGCTCATGATGATTGGTTCATTGTACAAAGTTCAATATGGATAAGTTCCAATTGAGTCTTTGCTCTCCCAGACTTTCCTGTCTCGAATGCAGCCTGGTGATGCTTTCCAAGCGCACTCCGATATCAAAGAACTCATGCTTCCGGCGATCATTTTAGGACAAAGAAATCTCACGTCGAAATATCTGAGCAAAATAAGATACAATGGACATTTAATTTAATTTATTTTCCTTTATTTTATTTATATGCAAACTCTCAAAATGAAGCAGAGTCAAAATTTATTTCATTTTCACTTATTTATTTTTATCTATTTGAATTAATTTTATTCTCCTTTAATATATTCGGTTGGAGGCATTAGTTATTTTTATCTATTTGATTTGATTTCAATCTGCTTTAATATATTCGGTTGGAGGCATTTAGGCTTAATTTATCGTGGAAAAATAAAAAATATACCGGGAGAGTGAGGCCTTATGCATATAAACCTGAAATTAAGCCTAATTTATTGATAAGATAGATAAAAACAAAAACAAAATGTATTATATTTATTATTTTATTTTATTTTACTCAGTCGGAGTCCCATCGTTGAGATTACTTACAAACTAAAACCTTATGCAAATGTCCTTCAAATTAAGCTTAATTTATTGTGAGACAGAGAAAAGATTCCATAGAAACAAATTGAACATTCTGGTTTAAATTACAAGAAGCTTTTGCTAAAAAGAGTCGAGATGTGGATACTATATCTTGCCTGTAAAGATATTCAAATGAAATTAAAATACACTTGAACTTACTCGAGTTAAGCTTAGCCTCCGCTAGAGGAAAGTTTGCTACTCAAGAGGGTCAGTTAGAGGAGGAGCCTCGTCCTGCAGCGATTCCATGAAATCAAACATTCTGAGTAGATTGCAAGAGCTTTTGCTAAAAATAATGTCTAGCCTATGGATATCAGAATTTACCTGTAAAAATACTCAAATAAATTAAAATCTACTTGAGCTTACCTGTGTTAAGGCTAAGCCTCCGCCTGAGGAAAGTCTGGTACCCACAAGGGACAGTATGAAGAGGAGCCTCCTCATCCTGCCACGATTGGTCTCCTTTTGGCAAAGAGAGGACTAAGCGCCGTGGAGACGGTGTCCATATGGCCGTGCATCAGAGCTTCCTTCACTGCGACAGGCTTGCATCAGAGACAAATCGAACATTCTGGTTTAAATTACAATAAGATTTTGCTAAAAAAATGTCTAGCCTGTGGATATCGGAGCGTGCCTATAAAGATATTCAAATAAAAATAAAATCCAGTTGAACTTACTCGAGTTAAGCTAAGCCTCCGCTACAGGAAAATCTGCTACTCACGAGGGTCAGTTAAGAGGAGGAGCCTCGTCCTGCAGCGATTCCATGAAATCAAACGTTCTGAGTAAATCACAAGAAGCTTTTGCTAAAAATAATGTCTAGCCTCCAAATATCAGAATTTATTTAGAAATTCTCGAATAAATTAAAATCTACTGGACCTTACCCGACTTAAGGCTAAGCCTCCGCCTAAGGAAAGTCTGGTACTCGCGAGGGGCAGTATTCAGAGGAGCCTCCTCGTCCTGCCGCAATTCGTCTCCAAGTTTGGCAAAGAGAGGATTGAGCGCCGTGGAGAGGGCGTCCATATGGTCGTGCATCAGAGGTTCCTTCACTGAGACGGGCTTGCATCAGAGACAAATTAAACATTCTGGTTTAACTTCCAATAAGGTTTTGCTAAAAAAATGTCTAGCCTGTGGATATCGGAGCTTGCCTATAAAGATATTCAAATGAAAATAAAATCTAGTTGAACTTACTCGAGTTAAGGTTAATATTACAAGAACCTCGCGAAGATCCGTTAAGATGAGGAGCCTCGTCCTGCAGCGATTCCAGGAAATCAAACATTCTGAGTAAATTACAAGAAGCTTTTGCTAAAACTAATGTCTAGCCTCCAGATATCAAAATTTGTTTATAGAAATACTCAAATAAATTAAAATCTGGTTGAGCTCACCCGAGTTAAGGCAAAGCCTCCGGCTAAGGAAAGTCTGGTACTCGCAACGGACATTATGAATAGGAGCCTCCTCGTCCTGCCGCAATTCGTCTCCGAGTTTGGCAAAGAGAGGATTGAGCGCCGTGGAGAGGGTGTCTGTATGGTCGTGCATCAGAGGTTCCTTCACTGCGACAGGCTTGCATCAGAGACAAATTGAACATTCTGGTTTAAATTCCAATAAGCTTTTGCTAAAAAAATGTCTAGCCTGTCGATATCAGAGCTTGCCTATACAGATATTCAAATGAAAATAAAATCTAGTTGAACTTACTCGAGTTAAGGCTAAGCCTCCTCTAGAGGAAAGTCTGCTACTCGCGAGGATCCGTTAAGATGAGGAACCTCGTCCTGCAGCGATTCCATGAAATCAAACATTCTGAGTAAATTACAAGAAGCTTTTGCTAGAACGAGTAAATTACAAGAAGCTTTGGCTAGAACGAGTAAATTACAAGAAGCTTTTGCTAAAACTAATGTCTAGTCTCCAGATATCAAAATTTGTATATAGAAATACTCAAATAAATTAAAATCTACTTGAGCTTACCCGAGTTAAGGCTAAGCCTCCGCCTAAGGAAAGTCTGGTACTCGTGAGGGAGAGTGTGAAGAAGAGCCTCCTCGTCCTGTCGCAATTCATCTCCGAGTTCGGCAAAGAAGGACTGAGCACCGTGGAGAGGGTCTCCATATGGTCGTGCGTCAGAGGTTCCATCACTCCGACAGGCTTGCAGCCGCCTTCTCCATCTTTTGACAGAATTAATCTCCGAGTTCGGCAAAGAAGGACTGAGCACCCTGGACAGGGTCTCCATATGGTCGTGCGTCAGAGGTTCCTTCACTCCGACAGGCTTGCAGCCGCTTTCTCCATCTTTTGACAGAATCTTGGGACCGCCATAACTGTAAACCTCTGGAAGGCCCGTTCTGACTGCCATAACTGAACAACTTCTGGAAGTTCCATTCTGAGACGCTCCGGCCCATTCGCCCTGCGACCATGGTACCCTCCTCTTTTCCAATTACAGCTATGGAGTTCACTTCGATATCGTCTGCCCTGGGAGAACCCTTGCATGGACAATGATAATTAGCAATTTTGCCGTCGATCGTCGTCCTCTGCTCTGTTCAGCTAAAGGTGGAGATAAAACGTGCCGAGGCTTTCAATTATAACGCCTTCTCCCCAACTATTCTCTATTCAGTGGAGATGAACCGTGCTGAGGCTTTTGATTACGACGGATTCTCTCCCACTCTCTGACTTGAAAACGACTGCACATAATCAGACTCCTCCCTACCGCCCTCGTGGCATTCATATGGTTGCACTTTAGCGCGCTTCCATTCCACACGTGTCGATCCAATGCGAGTGTTTATAGGGATTTTGTTCTCAGTTTTGGTTGGCGTGACAGATGGCACTGCGAAAAGCAAAAGTCCAGCCGGCCTACTGTCATTATGTGGAGGTGGAGTCTCCATAAATTAATTGGAATTTCGATGACGTGGCTCGAGGAGATCTGTCTGAATCGTTACACCAATCATTCTTGGTCATGCGCCGTTATTTTTTTATATTGTTTGTATTAGTTTTTCAGAATGACTTTCAAAGAAAAATGTTTGAAAAAAAAAAACATAATCCCTATGTTCACTAATAATATCACAAAATCAATAAAAAATAGCAATCAAGGTTAATTAGCAAAGCCAAATTACAAAAGAACTAAATACAAAATAAGGGTAAGTTACTATGCACCGGTCCCTGCTTTTGTTAGAATAAATATGAATATACCATCCCCTCACTTAACAAATTTTGTATGATTGAATAATCTTTTGGTTGAAGATTCCAATGAAAACGTAGTCAGTTGGAGGAGAACGAGTTGGAAACTTAGCATCTGAAAAGCTAAGTTTGATGTAACAAACGATGTTGATTAGAATGGGAATGTTTTTTATAAGATTAAATAATCGGTACCCTCTGTTCAAGAATAATCCATCGCTAGTTTTTCAATCTTTGTGGAGGGGTACATAGCTTAGAATATTAGCTTTGTGTATTATATATTTTCAGATTCTCTCAATTAGAGTTTAGCCCGCGATGAAAGTTAACCAAATCTTCCAATGTAGTTTGACTCAAGTGATAGTGAAGTCAAGTGATAGCCTTCACTAGTTTAGTTTATGTGATAGTTGATCGTTGTAAATCATTATCAACTTAGGTTATGGGGATTAAATAGATGTTTGTCATTGTATGATAAAGCTACAAAGGTTTTAGCTTCATCTTAAAGAAATCCTTACGAAATTTGCAAAATTTATGTGCATAGCCATTTTCATTAATTACAATGTCAATAAAAAAATAGGATTAGCCTTAAATATGGAGTGGTTATAGGAAGGTAGCTCCCTTGAGGCAATGGTCTAAGCTGACACCTATATGGAAGATGGTGTTATTGGTGTTGAATCAAGGTAAACTTCAATTGCTTCTACCCCATAGTAATCATGTTACTTTATTTACAAAAACTTTATATAATAATTGCAATTAGAAAGAAATGAAAAGGCCTCCCCAACTAGCTTAGGAGACGTTGATGACTAGGACACTAAGTAAATTAAATGAAATTCTACCATTGGCTAATAAACTAGTGGATCAACTCGCTCTTGACTTTTCATATGCCCCATGCATAAAGATGGTCTCCCTCCTCGACCCACACCATAGTCATCAAAATGGTTTTACCTTCCATGTTTCAAGTCATTGCAAAACCATGATGTTGCTATCTTGTTCTTGTCTTTGATATGTTTCCACTTGTCTATGGTATTTTGCTAGGTTTCATAACAAAATCGCCCACAAATCACAATAACAAAAGAATAGGCAATGCAATCGTAGCTTTGAGAGACTAATCTTTTCTAGAACTAGTGGAGATGTTGGAAGCATCACCTAGCCCCAACAACTTAAAAATCACGCGAGTCTCCACTATATTAAAGAACACATGCATATAGGAGGTCTTATGATGCCAATGGCCATCTTCCTTTCACAACCTTGAACTAGGAATGTCATTACCATGAATTATTTCCACTCTAGCTTTATAGTATGATTCTCAAGAAGAAACATCATTGTCATTTTATTGAGTCCTCTAGACCATTGATCATATTCGTCTCAGTCAACAAACACAAACATGAGAATGATAGTATGTTGGCATATGAGAACCACATAGCTCTTCTTACTCTCCTTGTCTTACAATTTCTACCAAGCTTCCTTCTTTGGTTGTTCTCCCTTACTCTTATATGGACTCCAAGTGTCACTTGTGTGAAACGCCATGCCTCTTAGGTGTGTTGCACCCCTTCGTGAATCATCGCACTGAACTGACCGTCATGCCCCTTCGTGGATCCAGTGCACCCATCTAGCTCGTGCACCCATCAATTGACATGCCTCTTGGACCGACACACCCCATCCATCTAACTGACTCGTCATCTTGGCTGCACGCGCCCCTTAGGTGAGCCAATCTGACTCCCCTATGTGTGCCCCCCATGCCTTAGCCGAATTTCCTTTGTTGTTGGAGTGCCCAAGTCACGTCTCTTACCCCCCATTTCTAGGGGTAACTAAGGAGATGATGTCTTGAGGCCCGTAGGTTGAAGACATGGAGTTTCGAGAGCCAAATGAGCGGACAAATCCATTCCTCTTACCCCACATCACCATTGATTGGAAGCAATAACGTCTACCACACCAACTTGGCCCACATAAGACAACAAGTCTTGCTCCATGAGGTAACAAGTATGATCTTGTGGTAAGTGTCATTTTAATTATTGAAGCATTTGAACATGTTGCAAAGTGTCCTTTCTTGACTATGAAAACATTTTCTTGGAAATTATTCCTTTTGCCTCATTTCATCTTGGTGGTTGACATGTTTTCCTAGTAAGTGGGTCACCCTCGGGAAAAGGGTTTCTACTAGGGGGTATCCTTGAAGGGTCATCGTACCATTCACATCTGTAGTTACCATTTTCCATGCTTGTTCCCTTTCATTTCCTCATCTTTTGGATTTTCGAACTTATTGACCCAAGAAGGGCTTGTACCTCATTTCATGGGAAGAAGGGGATAAAATCCCAGAGGGTTTGTAGTTGGAAAAAGATAAGAGCTATAGATTATCCTCTAGATTCTCAACCTGAGGTCCTTAGAGCAATGAAATGCTTCTCCATAAAAATCAAGGACCTGTAAAATAAAACACATAATTAAATAAATGTCTCATTGTTGAGGGAATGCATTGTGTGGTGTCTTTTACTTTCCTTACACATGAAACTCTATGTGATCTTAGCTTCAAGTGGAATTGTGGTTCTCCTTACTTTCCATTTCACATAACACTCAATGCTTTGGACGTCACATTTGATGATGGGGTTATGATGGGGTTTGATGATTTTGGTGTTGATGTGATGTGATTTGATGGAGAGAGATGCATTACTGGTCACTCTAGCACATGATGAGGTGACACATGGCCTTTGGAGGCCAAACAATCTTCACTTGGAGACTCAACGTTTCTTTTTGAGGCCTAGCCTCACCCTCTAGGGAATGACGTCACCCTTCTAAGGGACTTATTTTATGTAAATTTTAATTTTGTAAATTGTAAAGGAAAACAAAGGAGGTCAACCTCTTCTATTTTTTTTTTGACTTTTTAAAAGTGGACAAATTGGTTTTAAGTGACCTCATATAAATAGAGGTCACATCACTTTCATTTTATCATCATGGTTTTGAGAATTGCATGCTCTCTTGGCTGAAATTTCTGCCCTACTTGGGCAATTCACTATGTCTTGTATTTTGTGATTTTGGATGCTTCTACTTGTTTATTGGTGAAGGAATGTTAGTTATATGTAACACCCTGTTTCCCCCAAATTTGTAATTAATCCTAATACAGGAATTACCATGCTAAAGCATGATGAAAATGTAAATAACACTATGAATTTATATTACAGAACTGCTGAGAGGGGATGTGCAGAAAAAGAGACCACGA